>PVKC010046483.1:0-11220 GCA_004027635.1 Crocidura indochinensis
TCTGTAGTTCAGCAAATCAGTGTGTTGGGTCTGAGTGCTTCATTTTTGTGGCTTTGTTTTCTTGATGCATCTGAGAAAACAGGACAAGCTCTCAGCATGCGTCTAAGTTCCACCACTGGGACAAGCATGAGAAATTTTGTTCTAGTCTGTTTGGCTCGCATCATGATCCCCGACCTAAGTGGGGAATGATACTGGAACATTCTCTCCAAATCCTTAGAATTGCCTTGTCTTTGGATCTACTCATTCCATCCATTGCATACCACACATGCTTTTAACTCTAAAGAGTCACAAACGGGATGGGGGACAAGTTTCTCCCCTCAATGAGCTCAATCCATGAAGAAAATAAAAATAAAAAGCAAACTTCTGGGTCATGTCCTCTTGGTTAAGATCTGATTTTTTATGAAAATCACACAGCCACACAGTTCTTAAACATTTTGTTTTGTCTGTTTTGAGTTTTAGGGTTTTGGGACCACACCCAATGGTGCTGAGGGGTTACTCCTGGCTCAGCACTCAGAAATCACTTCTAGTTCAGAGGACTATATGGGATGCTGGGGATCGAACCTGCATCCATCCTGGGTGAGTCTCATGCAAGGCAAACACCCTACCACTGTGCTACCACTTCAGCCCAAAAGTCACGGTTCTCTTAGCATGAGAAATTGCTTCTATCCTTAATAAGAGGACCTTTTGATAATATTTATTGTGTAGTCCTATAATAAAATTTTTAGAGATATTTTAATTCAACAGATGATCATTATCTTTTTTAGGGAGGTTGAGGGAGTTGTAGTAGGTAGGGTTCCTCTTGTGTGACATCCAGAAATATTACTACAGAATTTGTGTTGTTGAAAGGTAAAATATATCAAAATAGTTTTTAAAAATTTGGGATTAGCCCCTCTTAGGAGCACTTTAATAGTGCCAATGCTATTCCTAATAAGGCCGACTGTCTCTCTGTATAAAAAAGACACTTGTAATAGAGGTCATTGTGGTCAAGGGAGGATAAAGGGAATCAAATCGGTATGAGAAAATCTGGTTTTGAGTCTTCTTCGGACTCTTTAGATAAACTTTGTGAAACTGAATAAGCTCCTGCCTTTCTGTGAACTTCAATCCCTTCATCTTCCAACTGCCTGGTTCTTAAGATTATGATTTAAAGTGCCTTGTAAATTATAGGAGCTATAATTCTCTAACAGTGTCCTGGAGAGGGGTGGATTTTCAGAAGTATATACACTGATTAAAGAAGTACATCAACTTCTTATATTTCTTGTCTTGTTAGTTTTACTGCCATACAGCACATTATCTGGAATATAGACAATAATAGATGTTTGCTGAGTGAAATTGAAATTAAAGTGAAGAATAGCTTTCCCAGGTCATGAAAGATAACAGCAGCTTTCTTGAAAGGTGTCAATTCATGTGATGTGGCAAATTTGGTGGGCAAGGAGGATGGACCATATACCAGATGCAATGGGACCATGAAGGCTCCTCTCTGTTCCTAAATCCACATCCATCAGTGAATAACCTGACTCACTAGGATATGGGATATCAGCTACAGATTCTTGGATGTCCTCATGTTCTGACCTCAAACAGACCCTTAGCAATCTATTTGTTCTAGCTACATTCATGGCTGAATTCATCTTAATAGAACAGGGGGTATTTGCTGCTATTCCTAAGTGAAATGGGCATTGTGAATTAAACACTGTCTCTTCTTCATGAATGATGGCAAAGTTCACTAGTTTTCAAATGTTTATCTGGAGTAACTTGGCTAACCTGACTAGAGACATCCTGGGCAGTGGTTTCTCTCTGCATCTTGACCTACCATACAACTCATAACATGAAAAAGGATCTACTGCATCAGGCCTGTTGCCTCTGAAAGAGAATTTAAGCTATGACCTAAGTCCTGAGGTTTAGGATAATGCTTTTTAAAATATTTTAGCCCTACCTGAATTTGAAAAAAATAAAATAAAACATAGCAATTTTATCTATCTTTGTTTTGTTTAGTTTGGGGGTCACACCTAGCAGCACTCAGGGGTTACTCTTGGCTCTGCACTCAGAAATGGTTCCTGGCTCAAGAGACCATATGGGATGTTGGGATTCGAACCCTGGGTCGGGGGTGTGCAAGGTAAACGCCCTACCACTGTGCTATCTCTTTGGTTCCATCACACATAACAATCTTAAATATACATCTTGAAAAGTAATGTGCTTTTTAAGTTTCCACACTGATAACTTTTCCCCCAAAACTTAGTTTCTGTCCTATACCAAATCTACCTCAGTATAGAAAGTTAGCCTTTATTTATTTCATCCTCAAAATATAGTTTCAGTTTTCCCATATTATCAAGAAAAATCCAAGTGACATCTTATTCTTTAGCCTATCACCAAAGCCTTTATATGGAGAAAGTCATATATTTTTGTCTCTATGTCTTTATGATAGACAAAATGATTTAAATATACTGAATCATTTCACTTTTAGGAGTTTCCATTTGGATTCAGTCATGGCTTTCTCCCTGACATATGCAGTGCTAAGTTATTTAAAATTAATTGCAGTACAATATTTTAAAATTTCTTCACGGTGCTAATCTCAAGTGCTTTGGATGTTTGAACCACACTTGGAAGCCATCAAATTCTGTGTATCTTTAGAGCACGAAGTGGTTGAACATGCTAAAAAGATTAGTCAGTGAACTTTATAACCAAAACTATACTGAATTATAAATTTTCAAAAACATGTGACTTGATACAAATCAGAAAGCTGCAAACATTTTACAAAGGAGGAAGAGGAGATGGAGAAGGAGGAGAAGAAGAAAGAGAAGGAGAAGAAAGAGCAGGAGGAGGAGGAAAAGAGGAAGAGGAGATAAAGGAGGAAGAAGAAGAGAAGGAGAAGAAAACAGCTTACATAACTAAAACATAAATTCATGTATGTAGTTTGGAAACCAAAAAAATTCATTATAGATCAAAGAAATCAAGGGATTCCATCCAGAAATCCATTACAGATCAAGGAATTCTACCTACGTAAAGCCAACTCAATATCGGTGCCTGTACATGTTCTTACTTTCAGCTTCAGTTTATTTTATCTGTCAGGTTTTACATTTTCATTTTGGACACAATCTATATTCTCTTCTGTGGTTTGCTAGGAGGCGATAAGAATTTTCTATTTCAGTACTCAGTTTGGATGATTAATTTGCTTAGTAATAATCCTAAAATTAAATAGTCTTCCATACAACGCCTAGTAATAGTTTTAGTAGGCTTAGTCAAATGAACCATATTGAAGGAGAAGTGTTTTTAAAATAACAAAAATGTTTCTTAGGCACCTGGATTCATTTTGATGAAGAAAAATTGTGCCAAAGGTGGAGGAAGTCTCTAATGGATGGCTATTTTCACAGTTTCTCCTCTTCAAAAAGTCTAAACAGGTATGTGGATTCACTTTTCAAAAATCCTGATCACTGAAGAATGCCTAATAAATTTGCCATTCTCAGGAGGAAGAAACTTGTTTATTTCAGTTCATCCAACATTTATCGATCACCTACTGTGCACAAAGTCCTCAGAGAGGCTATTTTGACCTGAGGCAGCTAATAATGTTGACTAGCAATTCCACTTACTCAACTTTGTTTAGTTTGTGAAAGTGAATCTGAGCGATTTTGAGAGCTGCACTGTCCTTCCATTCTAGCTGGTGATGAAAATGAATATGAAGTATCTTTACATGAGAACCCAGATCAAAATCAGGCAGGGGCAACAGAGTACAGAGAATTGGATATGTAGGAAATGGCATTTCTACTGGATTTCCAGTCAACAAACATGATTAATCTCTGGGTTCTAGGTTTTCCCCCAATTCTTTTTGTTTCTGCTCATGGAGGGAGGTTATGGATAAGCAAAAGTGTACCACTGTGTAAGATCAAAAGGAGAAATTCTATATGTCTTTTGTTTACAGCTCATCCATTCTTGGCTTCCTGGACAATGTTTGAACTCCTACAGTACTCACATAGCCTGCAACCTGGAGATCGGAGTCATTTCAGAACATGTTAAGGAAGAGGACCAAAAGCTAAGTCAAGATGTCAGAGAACATTCTTTGTATCCAGGGGACATAGATATGAATCCCAGTACTGTATGGTCCCCAGATATATTCTGATAAAAATCTATATGGCCCCAAAACAAAAGAGAGAGGGAAGAGAAAGAAGGTAAACGATCAACAATGACCAAACAATTTTGGGTTTAAGTCACAGGACTCTGTTCTCAATGGTCCTGTTTTATTTCTTACTTGCAAAGGAGATTGAGGATTCTAAATGAGATCAATTTTTAGATAAAGGAAGAGTAAAAGGAAAAACTGAAAGAACAAAACTAAAATTAGGAATGACAGAAGCAGTGTCATCATTTGAACAGGGAACAGAAAGAGCAAGACTTCCAATGAGACAGGAAATTGTATTTGCAACGGAGAAAGTTACTGGAGAAATACTGGGTGAAATCAGAGTTTGTTTACATGTCTAGGTGATATGAAACTGCCTCATAGCAAATTACCAGGTTAGTTGGGGGGGAGGGCAATAGAATCAGGCTTCCATTGGAGTAACAGAAAAGGAGGGATGAAGGCAACCCTCCCTCCCAAATAGCATATAATTACCCACAGTTTTTCCATTTAGTAACTTTTGGACATTTTTTTCTCATTATATTTACCTAAATAATATTTTTAAACCTTGAGTGGTTCTTATTTTCTATTTTTATCGAACAACTCACCTAATGGTTTAATGATTTCCTTTTCTCCTCTAAATGGAGCTCCTCTAGAAGAGGAAAGATTTAATGTCTTAGTCAACCAAGTCTTAAGTCTTTAGGACTTTACACAACAGTCTCAAGTCCACACAGTGTGGCAGACACACACTCTCCCAGTGGTCCTTGAAACCTGAAAGCACTGTGAACACTGCCACATGGCATTGTATAGCTCCTCTGAGACTTCTCAGGGGGGAACACTAGAAACAAATGCTGTTGGAAGGAATTCCACAGAAAACACTGGGCAAAAGGAAAATTGCAAATGAACGCAGAGTAACCTCTCCCCAGTTCTAGATGGGAAATGAATTATTCAAAGCTGTATACAAACAGAAAGGTTGCAATGAAGGGAGGTGGGATCTTGCTGAGAAAAGGTAGTAGCAACACAGCAACAGAAGGCAAAACACAGCAAAGTCAAAGAAATTTCCACCTGTAGAAGAACCTACACACAGTTGCTCATAGCCTCTCGGAATTCCCCAGGCATGACCTTGTCATGTCTTTAAGGAGAGAATGAAGAGTGACACCCCAAATTCTTAGGACTCTTGGAGAAGAAATCCAAGCAGAGCATCAAATGTTACTCAACAGTTTCAAGTAACCATGCTTTGTCAAACCAACCATGTGATTCAAGTGCAGTTAAATATAAGTTTCTATTTCTGTTTTAAAATAAAAAAGATCAGAAATCTGAATCTGGAAAAGCAAAATCTCTTGCTGGTTTAGAAAGCATATACAAAATCTGGCAACAGAAAACACTGTTCAGTGCTACCATCTGCTTCCTGGCACACTGAGGAAACTTTTACTAACAGCAACATTTTCTTACATTAAAAAAATCTACTAATTAGATTTGCTGCAATAAAAAATAATAATAATAACCTTTGTATGCACGCAGATCAACAAAGTACTGTTTTGTTGACACTTCCCTGCTGTAAAGGCCAAGGGTATTTCCATGGGAAAGCCCCCTGACCACCATACCCTTCCTTTATGATTCCTTGTTTTATCTAAAACAAGTGTCATAAATGAGAGCTTGAACAGGAGAGCAACAGAGAGGAATAGCTTTAAGGTACTTGGCTTATGTCTCCAGAACAAGAAAACCAGGTTCAGAATTAGGGGCACAAGGGAAAACTCAGAGAACCTGGGTCTCATTTCTTTCACCACTAAGACTGAAATCCCACAAGCTCTAAATATTCCTCAAGTTCTTTCATGGATTAGGTTTAAATCACATTTTCTAATGAGCTGTAGGCAAGAGGGCAGGTGTGTCAAAGAGCATCGACTGTCACTGGTACAATGGGAGCCATTCTCGAAACTGTGTCCTCTACTGATAAGAATATAATAAATTATTTAGCAATGGAGAACAGGGTGGCAACTATCATTCCTTAGTAACAAGCTTAAAAAATGATTTCATCAGCGCAGAGTTTCACAGACAAAAGCAACCAATACTAGGATAGACACCACTTGGAATTCAATGAAAACTACAACTGTGGAACAAGTCCTACTGGGTGTTCATGAACCATGAAGACGATGCCAAGGATCAGAGGCACCCCATACTTGGGCTCTCCGCAAAGCCATACTACAGTGAGCCACAATCTTGAAACTATCTGTAACTCAAGACTGGATAGTGGTTGACAGACAAAATCTCTGGACTAAGCATCCTCAAAAGTTTACTTGTAATATTTTCCAAGGAAAAATCAAAAAGAATACAAACACATTTTTGAGAGGGTGGAATTACATGGGAAGTAGAGACAGCATGCCTTCCAATAGAAAGTAAAGAACACCAAGTTGAAGGCAGGGCAAGCATAGACATGAGGGAAAAGGTGTGGAAAGCTGAAACTGTTCAAACTGTGTAGACGCGACCTTTCAGTGAAAATATATCTGAGGCTGAAGTAGTTCGGGCTGGCTCTCTGCCTTGATCAAACACATTCTCAGTTAACTCACCACTTCTACTTCTTTAGGGTTTTTTTCCCCCTGTACTCAAATATAGGATGATCAACTACAAAGTCAAACATCCCTCTGCATTCCTGCCTATGAATGGTAAAGGAACTATGGAAAAACCCAAAAAACATGGACATTGCCTTCACCAGCCTATGCCACTGTTTCCAGAGCACCCCCACAATGTGCATATAATAGGATGATGTCCACTGTGGGATGTAACCCTCCACTACCATCATTGTCCATTAATTAAGAATGCTCACTCAGCTCTCAAAACTGTCTAGCAAGTTTCTCAAAAATCTGGTCCATTTATACCATTCTGGTTTTATTTTTATCCCCTGATTCCAATCATCAACATAGACTGTGAAAGTAAATGAATTCTTCCATGTTCCCCAATGATTTCATTTATATACTGCAGATCCCCAGCCTGAATGTAAGTGGTTCCATGAAGAAGAGGATGAGAGCAGTCCTTTCCCTTACTCATTCCTTCTTCTGGTCCCTAGATTTGGGTAACTAAGACCAAGACTCGGCTTCTAGCTTATTTCTCCCTGGGTATGACTGCCATCTACCTTCTTACCACCTGCAAGATCCCTGAGATATAAATTCTTGCCCCCAGAAACATTTTTCTAAGTCAACACTCAATCCCCAAGGAGTAGAGGGAACTATTGAAAGAACCAACCTGGGCAAGTCTTTTAAATAATGGTGAGCCCAGAGAGAACATCTAGACTTTAGACTTTTCTTTTTAAATCACCTGACACAAAATCCGGTCAGAAAACATGTTGAATGTGCAAACAAAAGCACAACTTTCTTCTCTTCATCTAAGATGAGTAAATATCTCTTCCAGGGTTTACACAGATCAGATTAGATAAAGTAATACTTGAAAACAAATCAACCAAAATTAGTCTCAAAAAGGGACTCAAGTCACTCAAGAGGCAATAATAATCATCGTTCTTTGCAAATGGTTGGGTCTCAGAATCTTTAAAAGCATTTTATGTCCCACATAGTGGGAGGAATCAGAATTAGGTGGCAAATGCCATGGAACACAAATTGTCTTGGCTTCTTTCAGCAAAAAAATGCCTATACTATATGACAGTGGTCTCTTACCATTTCTGAAGCCTTCCTGATACCAAGTCTATGTAGGATTTTGCAAGTAGAAATACTTCACTAAGTGCTGGAGAAATAACATAGCCAAATTTGTATTTGAGTCTTCATAGAGCTACCAAAAGAACTAGCAATCAAAGTGTTGCTTTAGATGTTATATATTGTTAATACCTGACTTCATACAACAAAACACCTTTTAGCTTGGGCATGAGATGGGTATAATTGTGGACACTCTTAAATTCTTTTAAAAGCCTGACCTAAAGTTGAGAATATTATTTCCAAAAATCAGCCAAAATGTCTAAAAATGACTTGTTTTTATACACTATATTTACATCTTATTAGACTGATTTACTAACACTGTGTTTAAATTCTCCATAAGTGATATAAAGTCATATTAATGATAAAACGAAATAAACCTCCTTGCAATGCAAGCAAATACCTATGACACTGAACCTGTCCATGATCAATCAGTTAACTTCAGGCCAAGACAGGCACATTCCTATCACATCCTTGATACTTCTTTTCCCAACTCTCTAAATGCAATAAATTCTCACTAAATAAAGAGATTCACCTTGCAGGAAAAAACAAATATTATTTGTGAGTCTGCTTAAATAGATGGGTAAGCTACAATTAAAAGAAAGGAACATAAAAAAGGCAGTCCCTTAGTAACAACATGCAAATGTGTCTCTAAAGTCCGAAGGTTTCCATTAACCTACCAAATTTATGCCAAAGTTGCATCTTTTTCTTCACAAACAAGGGCATATGCAAGCACACAGCAGCAAACACAGACACAAGGGCAGACACAAGCTCAAATCGACACACAAGCACACGCAAGTCACTCACTGTGTGTTTCTCTTCTGAATACATAATACACACACACCCCTAAATCAGAACCCAAATTCAGAAGATTCTTATTCCCTGATTTAAATTCCTTGGAATTTAGGGGTGGAAATCAAGTGCTCAGCACCTAGTGGGCCAGGTTTAGATTCTACCTTCATGAGAGAAGAATAGTCACAGCCAGCTCTGTACCTGAGGAAACCTGAACCCTACATTCAAAATCAAAGGCAAAACACCAATTATACCCAAGTGCAGCAAAACACCCCACAATCCCCCTTTCTGCATGATAGGGAACTCAGAGGTCATAGGAAGCTACTGTTCATGTCAGAAGCCTTGTCTTCTAGTCTACTTACAATGCCAATCCAAGCTGACTCTAGCTCCAAACCTTTCTGAACCAGTCTGTTTCTCTGTGAATGTTGGGGAGAAGGGGGTGGTTTTCAACTGCTTACTGCAGAATCCATACAATCATCTGCCCTGATTTTGTAATCCCTACAGTAGCCCACTTTTCAAAGCATAGCATACTCAGTGGTTCACCCATCCCAGGAAGATGGGGAATGCATATAGACAATCTCCTTGGTCTGCCCCCTTTCTGAATTCTGGGGGTTCATCTTTCTACACGTCAGCTTCCACTCCTTTCCAGAGAAGGAGAATGAAATACACCATGCCCAGGGGGCTTAAAGCAAACTGCGGGATTTCTACACTTACCCATTGTTCAGGTTTTTATTTTAAATACTCAAGAATCCCTGCATATTGAAGATTAGACATTTTTTAAATGCTAGAACACGGAGTTCTTTTTTCAAACAATTCAAAAGCCGGGGGCATACTGCTGACACAGCAACACTGTGGTCGCAGCGAGTCTGTGGGAAATGTCAAATTTATGGTCCTGGGGGTGATTGCTGGATGGTTTTGTGGTGTGTATGGTGTTTTGTTTTATTTTGTGTGTGCTTTTTCTTTTCTCTTTTGAGCCTCTGACAGAAACAGAGCTCTACAAACTTTCTGGCGATCTCCCAGGAAAGCAGAAGGATGCTGTATCCTCTACTTCCCCTGGGATCTAATGAAATATACAGCCTCTGGGCTTCTTTCAATTTGGACTTTCAGATTGCTAAGCCAGTGAAAAGGGGATCCTAGCTGTCACAAACGTCACATGCTCGGGGTCACCTGCTGCTCGGGGGTTCTCATGCCAGTTGTTGACATAATAAGCACCCCTTACACTTTAATTACAATTCACAGTGTGCAAACTCTGCAATCTGCTTTAAGGCAGACTGTCTTTTAAATCAGCCCTAAAATTCTATTACTAATATGGCAATGCCACGCAGCAAGGCAAGGGTGTGTCCAGCTTACTAACTCTAGGCACAGAGCTGCCATTTGGGGGAAGATGGGGAACAATGTTTGCCAGAGATAAAATGGTGCTGCTGGGTTTTGGTTTACAATCTGAGACTTTAACTCTGCTCCGAGTTTTCTTATGGCTAGAATGCAATACCATGCAATACAAAAATGCAATACCATGCACTTCATGAACAGCAGTGTGATACTGGGATAACTAGCATTTTTTTTCCAATTGAGGTCTGAACAAGTCTAGAATATCTCACCTATACAATGGAACAGATGAAGGCTTGCGAGAGTAGAAGTTTCTAGTTCTCTCATTGTTTCCCCTTAAATCCATGGCAATGCTAGAGCTATCCATCAGTGCTTCTTGAGCCATGGAAGTGCTCCATTACTTAGTAGAACCTTGGATTTTGCTAACTACAGACCCATGTGGGCTATGTTCCAGCCCTGAGAAAATGTGAAAGGTAATTTCAAAACAGAGTTCGTTTAAAATAATATGGCAATGCAGGGGGTTGTTTAAAAAGCTGTAGCACATAATTAGAATCCATCGTTTTCTCCAAAAACAACAGTAGAAATTAGTTATAATTATATTACAGAAGTCTCATAAACATAGGTGGGCTAACCTTTGAATGAACTGTCTCAATGTGCTGGGAACTATGGTCCTTGTGTTCAGTGCCACAGTTATGAAAAAGGAAAGGTCTGGGGCCGGGCGGTGGCGCTGGAGATAAGGTGCCTGTGCTAACCTAGGACGGACCACGGTTCGATCCCCCCAGTTCCCCATATGGTCCCCCGTGCCTGCCAGGAGCGACTTCTGAGCGAATAGCCAGGAGTAACCCCTGAGCGTCGCCGGGTGTGGCCCAAAAAACCAAAAAAAAAAAAAAAAGAAAGAAAAGACCTAAAACAAAGCCATACACAGTACCTTAATGTTTATAAAGTCTGGATCTGACAGCTTTGCAGAGCTACAGGTATGGCCAAGGAACAAACACAAGTCAGGCAAAATAGAGAAAATCTAAATGCACAGAAATAGAAAGCAGATCTTTAAAAATAATGCATCTCCCCTTTATCATTGTTGGTGCTAGGACAAAGCAACAACAACAATCAAAGACAAAGAACTTGTCTTATTTAGACATGAATATTCTAACAGTGAAAGCAAAACATTTTTCCCACTGACTTTTGAACATAGAACTTGCTTTGGGAGAAGGTGGATTCTGTGTTCCCAAAGAGAAAGCAGTTTCTTTTTGGACACTTCCAGTCCTCACAGGTTCGCCCTCAACACAAAAAAGCCATCTGACTTTCATC
>PVKC010046484.1:0-11204 GCA_004027635.1 Crocidura indochinensis
CACACACACACACACACACACACACACACACACACACATATACACCTGGGCTTCAGGTTGCTGGTGGCAGTTACCAGTTACCCTTGTATATTAAGCCAAAAAAAAAATAAGATCAGATCCCAGAAGCTGCTGTTATAAATCATTCTGTATAAAGCTGCCTTAACACAGACTTACAGCTCTGTCAAATTCAAAATGACAGGCATCTGCTTCTGCACTTTACTTACGAGGCATTTCACAGGAGAGCTAAGTATTAAGAGAAAAAATATTGTTTTTGTTTTGGGGTCATACCTAGCAGTGCTCAGGGATTGTTCCTGGTTCCACACTCAAGATTTACTCTGGACAGTGCTTGAGGGACCATATGGAATACTGGAGTTCGAACCCAGGCTAGCTGCATGCAAGGCAAGTGCCATATCCACTATACTATCTCTCTAACCTAAGAGAAAACTCTTTTATAAAAGTAAGTAATCATCACTAACAAACATTACCAATTCAAACCTATCCAATTCTTCTTCTAGGTCTCAGTGAAATGTTCTGTCCCCTAACAAAGTCCGTGGTCCATTCATTTGCTGGCATCTTCCTGCTGTTCTGAGAATACTCATGATGGTTTCAATCCTTGGCTCTCTGGATTCCCTAAGCTTCAACCTATTTTCTCTCAGTCACCAGCTTCAGAACTGAAACCACAGATGGAAGTTGTTATTTGCTCTGATTTTGTAGCTCTAGTTTTTTATTTTATTTCTGTTACAAGAGTGAAAAGGGCTTCATATTTCTTGAAAAGATCAGACTTTTTTACCTTCAGAACTTCTTTTATAATGTCAATATTTTCAAACTCTCAAACTAAATAGGACAGATTTTAAGCAAGCTTACTGATTAGGATTTGAAATATGTGATAACTAAATGTCAGAACAGGATAATGTCAACATTAATCTAAATGGCCAGCTAAGAACTGAAATGATATAGAAACTATTTGAGTTTCTAACATTCAAAAGATAATGTTGCATTAGCAGATCTCAGAGTTAACAAGGTTAGCCCACTGACTTCCTGAGCATATGTTGGACATTTGCTAATCAGCACTGACATTCATCAAGCTTTCAAAAGTGAATAGACATTTCACAAACACGATTTAGCATTAAGGATGAAAATGGATATCTTTTTTCTTTTGCTATCTAGGTTCTTGTCTTATTTCTTGTCATTATTCCCTCTGTTCATTGGCTGTGTTCCATATCTACCTTGTATATGCTGTTGTGGCCAGGATTTGCCATCTGTTAGTTATTTTGTTTCTCTCTCCCTCACTAGTCTGGAAGGTTTAGAGTGTGTCCATGGTATCTGACCAATGTCTGCCCAGTCTGCAGTAAAATAAGCAGATTTTTGAATGTTTAGGAGAAAATAAAAAAGATTTGAGAACAGGGTACCCAAGCACTTCCAAATATTTGGAAATAACTCAAAGAGATAGAACTCATGTTTTTCATGTAGACGGCCTGGGTTTGATCAATAGTCCCACATGGTCCCCTAAGAACTGCTGGGAATGACGCCTGGGTATAGTTCCCAAACTCTGCTTGGTGTGACCTCAAAATAAAAAGTATACATTTAAGTTTAATTCTCTAGAACTTACTGTGTCACTACAGGAAAGTCTCTAAAATTCTGATATATAAAACAGAGTCTATATGTTTTATATTTAATCCTAAGATAAAATAATATCGCAATATCAGAAAGGTTATTTTGCATCTTCCTGATCATTATTGATGTGGAACATTTTTTTTCTGTGTCTTTTGACCATTTTTATTTCTTCTTTGAAGAAGTGTCTGTTGATTTCTCCTTCCCATTTTTGATGGGTTTAGATTTTTTTTCTTGTTAAGTTCTGTCAGTACCTTGTATATGTTAGCTATTATCCCCTTATCTGATGGGTATTGGGTGAATAGTTTCTCCTATTCTGTGGGTGGCCTTTATATCCTCGTCATTACTTCCTTGAGGTACAGAAGATTCTCCATTTAATATAGTCCCATTTGTTTAGCTCTGCTTCCACTTATTTGTTTTCTTCTTGAAGATGCCTTTAGTCTCAATTTCATGGAGTGTTTTGTCTACATTTTCTTCTATATACATTATAGTTCCAGGTCTGATATCAAGGTCTTTAATCCTATGGATTTGACCTTTGTGTATGGTGTTAGAAGGAGATCTGAGTTCATTTTTTTTTTTTGCATGTGTCTGACCTATTGTCCCAACACCACTTGTTGAAGAGGCTTTCCCTGCTCCATTTTACATTTCTTGCCCCTTTATCAAAGATTAATTGATTGAATGTCTAGAAAATATTCTCTGGATACTCAAATCTATTCCATTGATCTGAGGTTCTGTCTTTATTCCAATGCCATGATGTTCTTGTGACTATTGCTTTGTAAGACAATTTAAAGCTGGGAAAAGTGATTGCTTCCATATTCTTTTGCCTAAGGGTTGCTTTAGCTATTCATGGTTGATTGTTGTTCCATATGAATTGCAGGAGTGTTTGATCCACTTCTTTGGAAAAGATCACAATTATCCTTAGAGAAATTGTGTTAAATCTGTACAATCTTTGGAGAGTATTGTCACTCAATAATGTTAATTCTCTCAATCCATGAAAGGGTATGTGTCTCCATTACCTGTGTCCTCTTTTACTTCTTGAAGCAATGTTTTGTAGTTTTCATTGTATAGATCCTTCACCTCTTTAGTTAAATTGACTCCAAGGTATTTGAGTTTCTGTGGCACTAATGTGAATGGGACTATTTTTTAATGTCCATTTCTTCTCTATCATTATTTTTAGTATATAAAGACCACTGTTTTTGCATGTTAATTTTGTAGCCTGCCACTTCGCTATACAAATCTACTATTTCTAAAAGTGTTTTGGTGGAGTCTTTGGGGTTTTCTAAATATAATATATTTAATATAATATAATATATATAGGATCATGTCATCTGCAAACAATGAGAGCTTGACTTCTTCCTTTCCTATTTGTATACCCTGGGTATCTTTTTCTTGTCTAAGTGTTATAGCAAGTACTCCCATTACTATGCTCAATAGGAGTGGTGAGAGGAAGCATACTTGTCTTGTACCAGACCTTTTAGAGGAAAGGTTTTTGAGTATAATGTTTGCATAGTCTTGTGGCCTTGACTATGTTGAGAAAAGCTCTTTCCATTCCCATCTTGTTCAGAGTTTTTAACGTGAATGGGTATTGGACCTTATTAGATGTTTTCTCTGCATCTATTAATATGGTCATATTTTTGTTGTTGTTGTTGTTGTTGATGTGGTATATTACATTGATTTGTGGATTTTAAATCACTCTTGCATTTATGGAATGAAACCTACTTTGTCCTATTGTATGACCTCCTTGATGAGGCATTAGATTGTATTTGCTAGAATTTTGTTGAGGATCTTTACATCAGTGTTCATCAGGGATATTGGTCTTTTGTTTTCTTTTTTGCGTCATCTCTGTCTGCTTTTGGTATCAGGGTGATACTAGCTTTGTAAAAACTATTTGAAAGTGTTTCTGTTTTTTTATTCTTTAATTTCCTGGAAGAGCTTAGAAAGTATTGGTAATAGGTCTTCTTAAAAGGTTTAAAAGAATTTGTTAGTGAATCCATCTGGACCTGAGCTTTTGTTTTGGGGAAGACTTTTGATTACTATTTTAATTTCCTCAATAGTGATAGATCTGTTGAGATATGCTAAATCAACCTGATTCAATCTGAGTCCAAGAATTTATCCATTTCTTTTAGATTCTCTTTTTTGTGGCATAAAGTTTCTTAAAGTAGTATGATTACCGTTTGAATCTCTGTAATATCTGTATTGATCTCCCTTTTTTGTTTTGTTTTATTTTGTTGCTTTTTGGAGCCACACCCAGTGATGCTCAGGAATTGGTTACTCCTGGCTATGCACTCAGAAGTCGCTCCTGGCTTGAGGGACTATATGGGACACTGTGGGATTGAATGGAGGTCCGTCCTGGGTCAGCTATGTGCAAGGCAAATGCCCTACCGCTGCACCATCTCTCTGGCCCCAGATCTTCCTTTTTTTAATTTCTTTTCTTTTTCTTTTTGGGCCACACCCTGTGACATTCAGAGGTTACTCCTGGCTATATGTTCAGAAATCGATCCTGGGATGCTGGGGATGGAACCCAGGTCAATTCTATATCTGCCGTGTGCAAGGAAAATGCCCTACTACTGTGCTATTGCTCAGCCCCCCTTTTTAATTTCTAATTCAGTGTATTAAATTTCTTCTCTCCCTTTCTTTGTGAGTTTTACTAGTAGTTTATCATTCTTGTTTATTTTTTCAAAGATCCAAGTTTTGCTTTCATTGATTATTTTGGATTCCCAATTTATTAATTTCCTCTCTAAGCTTTGTTATTTCCTTCTGCCTATCTATTTTTGGTTCATTTTATAGATTACTTTCTAATTTTATAAGCTGTGTCAAACCCCCAAGAATATGGTCAATTAATATTTGACAAAGAAGCCAAGAACATGAAATAGGATAAAGGCAGCCTCATCAACAAATGGTTTGGGAACAATTGGATAACCATATGCTAAAAAGTAAAGCTGGATCCATAGCTCTAAACTTAGACAAAAATCAGTGAAAAGTGGATCAAAGACCTTTAGAGCAGACCTGAATCCACAAAGTATGTTGAAGAAAACATAGGCAAGACACTTTAAGACCTAGACCTCAAAGAAGTCTTCAACAATATGATGCTAAAGACAAGTGCTATAGAATCAGATCTAAATAAATAAGACAACTTCAAACTAAAATATTTCTGTATAGCAAAAGAAACATGAGATGAAACTAAATGCCAGATAATTGAACTGGAGAAAATATTTTCACTTAACACATCAGATAAAGGTTGATATCTAATATACAAAGTACTTATACAAAGATATACAAAGTACTTATAAAGGTTAACCCTGAAAAATTTAATAATCTCATTGAAATAGGGAGAAAAAGTGGGACTGGAGAGATAGCATAGCATAGCAGTAGGGCATTTGCCTTGCACGCAGTTGATCCAGGATAGATGGTGGTTTGAATCCCAGCATCCTATATATGGTCCCCAGTGCCTTCCTGGAGCAATTTCTGAGCACAGAGCCAGGAGTAACCCCTGAGCGCTGCCTGATGTGACCATAAATAAATAAATAAATAAATGAAATAGTGGTAAGAAATTAATAAAATCCTCTCTGAGGAAGACCAACAAATGCCCATTAGGAAAATCTAAACCAAGATGACAATAAGATGTCATCTTGCATCAGTGAGGACAGCACATATTAAAAATATTGGAAACAATTTGTGTTGGCAGATATGTGGTGAAAAAGGAACCCTTATCCACTGCTGGTAGGAATGCTGCCTACTTCAACCACTATGAAAAACAATATGGAGAGTTCTCAGTAAACTCATAATCATACTGCCATGTGACCCAGCAATCCTGTTTTTTGGGTATCTATCCCCAGAACAATAAAAAAGGATATATGCACACTGCTATTCATCGCACCACTCAAATAGCTGAGTTTGAATCAACCTAGATGTCCAACAACAGACGAGTGGATCACGAAAATGTGGTAAATATACACAATGGGATGCTACATAGCTTTAAGAAATTATGCAATTTTCTGCAAAATGGATGGAACTAGAAGATATTATTCAATGAAGTAAGTCAAAAGAAGAAGGATCTATACAAGATAATATCACTTACATGTGGTATTTAAGAATAACTGAATGAAGAAATACAATGACTTAAATGGAGGTTGAGAACAACCTAGGCCCCAGAATAGAGTAAGGAGAAGGAAAGAAATGGAATGGGGGAGGAGAAAAACACATATGAAAGTGTGGGAGACAAGTGCTAAGGGGTTTCAGGTGCATTAGTGGTCTTAAGAAAGGACATAACTAAATATCCACACCAGAGTCAACAACAGTGAAATCAAGAGACCCAAACTTTAACAACCAAACTTAAAGAGGAGGGAAATTTGGGACATTGGGGATGGGAGTGTTGCACTGATGAAGGGGGGTGTTCTTTATGTGAGTGAAACCCAACTACAATCATATTTGTAATCAAGATGTTTAAATAAAAATAAGTAAATAAATAAATAAAGCGGTGCCTGTTATGCTGGCAGACTGGGGTGGAGTCTGGTGGCAGCAGATAGACTCTAGGAACATTGGTGGAAGGAATTGAGACACTGGTGATGGCATTGGTCCTGAATGAAACCTATCATATCTAAAGCTCAACTATGAATAACTTTGTAAATCCCAATGGTTTCAATAAAAACAAAACAAGAAAAACTTTATTGTTAAATTGAAAAAAAAATAAATAAAAGCAACCTAGCTCCTGGCCCCGCCCTGCCTTCCCCCCTCCCTTCCCCTGGAGAGCCGCTGGGCTGTACCCGGGATCACAACCGCGCATGCGTCCTCGCTCCCCTCGGCGCGCGGTGACGTGCGTCGCCGTGGTGACGTAAGCGGGGCGCGCGAGTTTCCGCCGGGATTCAGCGCAGATTTGGATTCCGCGCGGGCCGCCTGCGGCTCCGGGTCTGCCAGTGGCGTGGACGGTGGGCGGGGAGGGTCCCCGCTGGCCGCGAAGCTGCTATGTGGACGACGGGCCGCGGCCTGATCCGAGCCCTGCGCTCTTGCTCCTCCGCTCCCCGTGCGAGGTCCGGCCCCGCGGCCGCCGTGAGCGTGCGAGACGCCCTGGCGGTGCGGAGCCCGAGCGGGGAGCGCGTGAAGGTCCAGGTGGGTGCACTGTTGCAAGCCAGGCTACGCGAGCGCTTGAACTTGCAATGGTACTGGGCAAATGGTGACCCACAGTTGGTTACTGCTAGATGCAATGGAACTGGGCAAATGGTGACCCACAATAGGTCACTGCTAGATGCAATGGAACTGGGCAAATGGTGATCCACAATAGGTCACTGCTAGATGCAATGGTACTGGGCAAATGGTGACCCACAATAGGTCACTGCTAGATGCCATGGTACTGGGTAAATGGTGACCCACAATTGGTCACTGCTAGATGCTGCTCGGTAACTAATTGGGTGCAGCTTTTGAAGACACCCCCCCCACACACACACACACACTTTAAGAACGTCCAAATAAGTGGTTTCACTTACTAGCGTTGCTGAAACACATCCCTGACATTTTATTTATTTTTGGTTTTGGGCCACACCCGGTGACGCTCAGGGGTTACTCCTGGCTATTTGCTCAGAAGTCGCTCCTGGCAGGCACGGGGACCATATGGGCAACCGGGGGATCGAACCTCGGTCCGTCCTAGGTTAGCGCAGGCAAGGCAAGACACCTTACCTCCAGCGCCACCGCCCAGCCCCCTCCTGACATTATTTTTGTATTTATTACTTCCTCACGTTTTAGTACGGTCAGGTCACCCTTCTCCTGCCTTTGGATGTCATGTATTTTGCATGTTCCAGATCAAAACCTTTTCTTGGGCTTATCCATAAACATAACGCATGTTTGTTTGTTTGGTTTTTTGTCCCCAATTCACAATGCAGACCAGGCAAAGGGCCTGGGTCGAGGTGTATATGGGGTGCATTTACTGTACCTCCTCTTTCTATACAGTGTAAAGAACACAGCCTGTGGTAATTGGGAGACCTTTTATATAAAAATATATATATATACAGACATATACATATATATATAATCCTTCACTAGTGCAACATTCCCATGACCAATATCCCAAGTGTCCTTCCTCCCCCCACACACACACAGGCCTGTACTCTAGAAAGCCTGTCTAGAGAACATGACGCATGTTAATAATACTGCCTATGTGCTGTTCAAGAGAGGGTTCAAATGTAAAATGAATCATCCTGCATGCAGGTTAGAGATCTTAATGCTTGGCAGGATAGTATAGATGCCAGCTATTTTGTTTGGGTGCAAAGCACTTGGAATGTCCAAGTGCTAGTCCAAGTTTCGTGTTGTGGATCTTAAAATGCATGCAGTTTTGAATAAAAGTATGCAAAATGAGGGGGCCGGGCGGTGGCGCTGGAGGTAAGGTGCCTGAGCTAACCTAGGACGGACCGCGGTTCGATCCCCCGGTTGCCCATATAGTCCCCCGTGCCTGCCAGGAGTGACTTCTGAGCGAATAGCCAGGAGTAATCCCTGAGCATCACCGGATGTGGCCCAAAAACCAAAAAAAAAAAAAGTATGCAAAATGTCTTACTGTTGTATTTTATGTTGATAGCATGTTGGAAACCAAGTTAAATAAAATTCTTGGTTTTTGTCTTAATTTTTCCTCTTTTTAATATTCATGTGACAGTTGAGAAATGTGAAATCACTTGTGGGGTTCCCCTATATAAAGGACTAGCCTTTAGATTCATGGCCCAGTCAAATAATGACAGCAACATGAAAAGTATTGGTAGAAAGAAAGCTATAAGTAAACAGGGATTGTTCACTGTTGAAGCCAGAAGTGATGCAGATGAGATGACATTTCAGCTGAGTCCTGAAAAGCATCTTAGGCAGAGGAAAGATGGGCAGGCTGCAGTGCTTTCCAGAAAAGCTTATTGCTCAGAATATGAGATGTGAGAACTGTATTTGAACTCCAGATCTGCTTGTTGTGAGCCCTTGTTGGCGTGGTTTTAGTGTCTTCATCTTAAAAAAAATGTAAATATGCATTTTGTTAAGTTCTGGTGAGATTAAAGAGTATATTAAAAGGAAGACAGAAGCAAGTTAAAGAGTATTCCCTAAGTGTTGAGGAAAAAAGGAAATGGAGAGCAGGAGTGTGGTGCTTTGGAAAATACTGTTGATCAAGCACAACTAACTGCATGTACTTGGGGAAGCATGTGTGATTAATACATTAGCACTGCAATATGTGTTAATTAAATCATGTTTAGGTGTGAGCCACTGGTGGTTTGCACCAGTGAATTACACCCGGAAGTCAGTGGGCTCCAGGCTGTAGATGGTCTTTGTTTTAGGTGATAGACAAGATATTCCCCATCCTAGGATGGGGAATGTTGCAGGGACATAGCCTCAGGTATAGTAGGGAAAGAGAGTAGGGAGACTGCCTGAAGTTAGGGCAGGTGGACTTTTCTATCCACTTTAGATTTCCAGAGTTGAAAAGAGGTGGTAGGCCAAGTAAGATTGAGACCTCTGCTTTAATAAGAACTTCTCTGCTTTATTTAGTCCCTCTTAGAGAAAATCAAAAGATGTTCTAGATTGAGGCCTATATTTTCACTACTAGCATGACAATTGGCAAGTGATTTAACTTTTTTAAGTCTTAGGTTTCCTACTGTAAGATGGGAATAAAGGTTCCCCAGAGGGCTATTGGACAGGTAGTTTGAGGAGAGGTTGAGACAGTCTGAAGAAGGCAGGGAAACATTTGTCTTATGGACGATGTTTTTCATGGAGTCATGTTTGCAGCTCGTTCAACTGACAATAGTCTTCAAAGCAATGTCAAGTTCCAAAACCCTCATGTGCTCTGAGCATTCAAATAATGCACCAGAAGAGCTTCAGTAATAGTGTCTGGAAGATGAGGCAGAAATCTAAGGGGAAGCTGGGTAGAATAACATTTCTTTTTCTTTTTTTTTTGGTTTTTGGGCCACACCCGGTGACGCTCAAGGGTTACTCCTGGCTATTTGCTCAGAAGTCGCTCCTGGCAGGCACGGGGGACCATATGGGGAACCGGGGGATCGAACCGAAATCCATCCTAGGTTAGCTCAGGCACCTTACCTCCAGCGCCACCGCCCGGCCCCAGAATAACATTTCTTGATCATGCTTGACAGTCAAACATCAGATGTTTACCAATCTAATTGTTCAGAGCCTGCTCAAAGAATCTATCATACTACTTAAGAAAGTTTAGGCCTGGAGATGGTTATAATAACTCAGGTCCATCTTTTGGGGGGAGCAGCAATGCTTAGGGTTTTTTATTTCCACTTCTGCTATCAGGAATTATTCCTGACATCGTTCAGGAGCCAATATGGAGTGCTGGGGATCAAACCCAGGTCAGCTATGTGCAGGACAAGCTCCTTATCTGCTGTACTATCACTCCATGCATACTTTGCATGAGAAATCTTGAATAAGATCCTCATCATTGCTAAGTCTCACACCGAACCTTTAGTTCTACAGAGCTGGACTGAGTATCCTGGAAGAAACCCACCACCCTGAGCAGTATTTGGGAGCACTTTCCTCGCAGTTTTTTTTCCCTATGTCATCTCAGATACTGGCTTAAGCATTGCTGTACTCAGACAAACCTATTACTAAACTCATAGTCTGAAAATTTGCTTAATACACGTTTACATGGACGTTTTAGAGAAATATTTTTGTACTTTACTTTGTAAAGGGAAAAAAAATCCCACATGATATAATTAATCTATACAATCTCCCTTCTGAGAATTTGATATAGAAGAAAAAAGGACCAAAAATATGTGTTCTTTTATTCACAATGGTAGAGCAGGAAGAGTTGAGAGTACAGGAACATTATAAATACCTGACCGCTATAAGGAGTATTTGTGAAGGAGGGCTCCTCAACTTGATGGAGCATTTGATAATCATTTCTTTTTTTTTTTTATTTTCTATTTTTTTTATTTAAACGTTTTGATTACATATATGATTGTGATTAGGTTTCGGTCATGTGAAGAACACCCCCTTCACCAGTGCAACATTCCCACCACCAATGTCCCAAGTGCCCCTCCCTCCCACCCCATCCACACCTGTACTCCAGACAGGCTTTCCAGTTCTCTCATTCATTCACGTGATTATGGTAGTTTTCTGTGTAGTTATTTTTATAGCTGCACTCACCGCTCTTTGTGGTGAGCTTCATGAGTGAACTGGGAGTTCCAGCCTCCTCTCATTGACTCTGATGATTGTTGCAATGATGATTTTTATTTTCTTTAAAACCCATAGATGAGTGAGACTATTCTGCATCTCTCTCTCTCTCTCTCTCCCTCTGATATTTCACTCAGCATGGTAGATTCCACGTACATCCATGTATAGGAAAACTTCATGACTTCATCTCTCCTGACGGCTGCATAGTATTCCATTGTGTATATGTACCACAGTTTCTTTAGCCATTCATCTATTGAAGGGCATCTTGGTTGTTTCCAGAGCCTGGCTATTGTGAATAGTGCTGCAACAAATATAGGTGTGAGGAAGGGGTTTTTCTATTGAATATTTGTGTTCTTAGGGTATATCCCTAGGAGTGGAATAGCTGGGTCGAATGGGAGCTCAATTTCCAGATTTTGGAGGAACCTCCATATTGCTTTCCATAGAGGTTGGAC
>PVKC010046485.1:0-11224 GCA_004027635.1 Crocidura indochinensis
GTCCTAGGCTAGAGCAGGCAAGGGAGGCACCTTACCTCCAGCGCCACCGCCCGGCCCCCATTAATGATATCTTACTGCATAGAGTCATTAATCCATTTCTTTCCTAACACTTATGAGACACAAAAACATATACTTGTGTCCATCAAAAGAAGAATAAAGAAAATGTTTGTTTTAATTCCTCTTATTTTTCATGATGTCCTATACTTATCATTTCTTTACTATTCTTCCTCTTTCTCTATTCCTTAGGTATTTTCCTCATATATAATGATTTTTATGTACACAAAAGCTTCAAGGAACATTTACCTAATAGCCCTCAAATGTCTAGACAACTCATTTAAAAAATAAATTTAAAACACGAAAACCACTTTTTAAAATAACCCTGAACATCTCCCGATTCTGAGAGTGTCTTTCAGTATCTCTCCTCAGAAAAAAATTTCCCTCAGTGTTCTGCTATAGTACCTTATCTCCCTCACTTAATCTCTTATCAGTTCTGTTTCCAGCCTTCTTGACTTTATTCATATTGATCTACAATTTCTTCCCAAAGCTTAACGAACAAAATTTCACACGGGCAGATTGAAATCTAACATGTCTATATTTGCCACTCCATTCTTGATAAGTGGTTTAAATTCATTTTCTAGAGAAATTGTTACATTTTGCATAGTGATTCTTAATTCCCCCAGTGTTGATACTAGAATAACAATAAGACAAAGCCATCTATTCTGAGTTATAAATCTAAGACAAGTGAAAATCATTCTCTTTAAAGATGTTGACAAGAATAGCAGTCATTTATAATAGCCCCATTTAAAAAACCTAAATGCCATTTGTTGATATTATTGAAATGCTTCACAATATATTATGAAGTTATTTAATAATAAAATGAATAAAGTGCACTTAGTATTATTTGTCATATACATCATATGAAATGGCTAGAATAAGCCCATCTATGTGGAAAGAAAGTAATTGATTGTTCACCTCCATTTGGTCTGATGGACTAGGAAAAGATGAAATTTGAATGTCTGAAGATTATGCAGAATAATAGAAAAACATCCTGAATTTAGTTTATGGCTATGGTAGTGCACCTCAATATTTAATGTGATAAAACTTGGCATGTGGCTAACTAAAGAGTTCAGCTGGACTAAACTGACTTCCATGGAGTCTCCAGCAAAGGGCTCTTTATCAGAAGCACTCAGTACTCAAATGCAGTTGCAAAGCTGAAAAATTAAGTGACACATTGTGTATCTGTTTTCCACTGCATAACTTCCATTTACAGTTATTCTGCTGGGAAAAAAGACATTCTCATTGACAGAGATTCCCTGAGACACAGCCAATTTAGTGTTCTGTCATCTGTATCTCTGACTAGCACTTAACTCTACGAAACAGACTTTCTTTGTTGCAAAAAATAGAATTTAATGTCATCTAGTCAAAAGAAATATGTAAATGTAGGTGCTTGTGTGAGTGAAAACAAGAATCGCAATGACAGCAGCGGTAAGTTTAGCACCAACCTGCAATCGCTGTATTTTGAATTCTGCTTTTTCTCAAGGAGGCATTGCACGCCGGAACTCACATTCTGAATTGAGAAGGCAGTTCCACATGGAGAGGATATCAACTTCTGTGAAAATAATCTTTATACTGCATGATCTTGGGGAAGAATGTGAGAAGGATCAAAGAAAATTCAAAATGTATTGTTATTTCTAAGAATAGAGAAACTCAGCAGAGAATATAAGTGTCTATAACACTATAGAGAAAAATGGAATGAATAAATTTATATAAAAGCAGACTTATGGGTCCAGAAATTATTCAAATGGGAACACATGCTTTGCATGCATGATAACTAATTTGGGCAATGGAATTGCATGGCCTCCAGCACAGAGTGAAGAATGACCTCTGAACCCTATTGTCTGATTCCAAACAAAACACTGAACTTAAACTGACAAATGGTATCACACTTCCATAACTGCACACATGTATGTGCACAATTAGAATCTCTTTCATTTACTTAAGTATTCTCAAAGAAATCGGCTATATGTTCAATAGTGTCTATTTATTTGAAAGAATATTGTGGTAGAACCATTTGGAATAAATATGAAAAGCTAATACTGGGAAAAGAACTGTATGAAGCATATTGCTGATGCTTTTATATATCCTATTGTACATTAAGCCTGTTGGAGGTCTTTAAACTGACCAAAACATAACTCCCTGTTGAATTAATCAATTAGCATTTTACCAAAGTAAAATATCGAGATATATGAATACATGTGCACAACAGTAAATGTCATAGTGGGAGTTTCCATAAAAATGTATATTTCCTTGGTCAAAATTAACTTTAATAATATTTTCCCTAATAAAAATGTTATGACTTCACACTAAAAATAAAATGAAAAAGGACCATGAAAGCATTTTTGGATGGACGGATGGGAGGAACAGCTTCTAATATGCCCTTCACTAAGATTGGTCCGTGACTCCATCACTGTCCCAGGAGTTCAGCCCTTTTCCACTAAGCATGAGACTTCAGAAGTAGAAGGAATGCTCCTGGGATTGTGAGGGATGCAGCTTAATGGGCCACACCAACTCTGGAGATAAATGAGGTGACAGATGTCAGAAATATGTGCCCTCAAGAGAATTGTGTGGCAAGCCTTGTTAAATATGGAGCTGGAGCAATAGCACAGGTGTAGGGTAGCACAGGTGGCTGGGTAGGACCAGGATTTTATCCCCAGCATTCCATATGGTTCCCGGAGCCTGTTATGAGCGATTTCTTAGTGCAGAGCCAGGAATAAGCTCTAAAAGTCACCAGGTGTAGCCAACCCCTCCCGCAAAATGAATAATCTCTGAGTTTTAAGATTCAGGGCTGTTTCTTCTTTTTTGGCATCAGAGTAGAAGGGCGTGCAGAGGAAGAAGCTGTTTCTGATTACCTTTGATGATAAACATTGATGTGCTCACCATGGACTGCACTGTTGGAAAACTATCAAGACTTTAATCACCATATCACCTCCTTGCTAATTAATATTTTAGTAATATAAATTTGTAATGGATTCTTTTAGAATCAATAAACTTTGTGAATTTTTTATTCTGTCACATTTTTATTCAATCAGTAAGGGAATGCAACATGTTCATTGCAATCATAACGATACCACATTTTTTTTCTGTCAGCAATTAATTTTCGTAAACAAAGAATTTTGTTGCCCAAAATACTAATTATATTATTTCTACCCATGTTGAATGGGTGTCATGTGTACTTGGCGACCAAATACTCATATAGTTTGGAGACATTATCAGGAAAAATAGTTATGATTATAAGGAAGTATACTAATGATCATATGATATAATTACATAATCGATTTTAATTGTGTAAATATGTCAACAGGACCCAACACATATTAAATATATTGCCTTAAGTTCTATAGGTTGTATTCCTTGGTTTTTGTTGTTGTGTTTGTTCTTATTCTCAATCAAAAATATAGCAAACCAGGGGCCGGGCAGTGGCACTGGAGGTAAGGTGCCTGCCTTGCCTGCACTAGCCTAGGAAGGACCGTGCCCAGTTCCCATATGGTCCCCCAAGCCAGGAGGGACTTCTGAGCTCAAAGCCAGGAGTAACCCCTGAGCATCACTGGGTGTGGCCCAAAAACCAAAATATATATATATATAGCAAACCCAACTCATGTGTTTTATAGTCATTTAAAATTAATTTTTAGACATTCATTATTTAAAGTCATTTGCGAAATTTATGTTTTTGTTCTTTTTATTTACTATTTGCACATGTTTCCATTTAACATACTGTTTTAAAAGCCAGAAACATAAAATTAAATGTAGAAATTAAAAGTGAATTTAAAATTTGAGCTTTCAAAAGAGAAAATTTATAAAATGCACTGTGACTTCAATAATAATTTTTGATATAAAAATCATATCACCAGGCCCAGGAGATAGCATGGAGGTAAGGCATTTGCCTTTCATGCAAAAGGTCATCAGTTCGAATCCTGGTGCCCCATATGGTCCCCCGTGCCTGCCAGGAGCAATTTCTGAGCATGGAGCCAGGAGTAACCCCTGAGCACTGCCGGGTGTGACCCCCCCAAAAAATCACATCACCATTGATTCTTTAAAAATTCAGAAAATGAAGAGAACAAATTTCCAATTACTAATAATACATATGTCTAATGTGAATGTCAAGTAAACTTTCATAAAGTTAAAAGAAGAGCCAAAAATTTGCAGAACAAAAGTTATAATTGTTGTGTCACAGGAAAAATAACAAATACTATGTGATTCCCATTTATTTGTCATATATTAGAAATAACTTAGAAATATATCAATGAATAAAAATGAACACTCAGTATTGCAAATCTGTGACTTACCAAATTGTGGGAGTAGGTACAAGTAAAAAAGAAAGAGGAGAATTAGGATGTCATCAAGGTAGGCACTGAGGATTTGGATCCTATTTCTGGTGGCTCACTTGCAGTAATTTTATATATCAAAGTGATGGAAGGTAACAGTTCTGTAATATATATTATGTGAATATAGATTTAATCATATTAAGTATAATAAAATATAATCATATTGCATGATATTATATTATATTAAATACAATATATAAGAAATATATAATCATAATTTAGTACCTAACAGACAGAACTAGAAAGGTTCGAGTCACATGTAGCCCTTTTTTCTGAATGCTTAAATTTTCTGGTTTCCATAATACAATAACCTTCCCTATTTTAATTTAATGAAAATGTGACTGCATTTAAACTATAAAAGAGGGACTGGAGCAGTGGTGCAGCGGTAGTTTGCTTTGGAAGTGCCTTTCCTAGGATGGACAACGGTTAGATCCCTAAGTGTCCCATATAATCCCCCAAGCCAGGAACTATTTCTGAGCACATAGCTCAGGGCACACCTTGAGCATCACCGGGTGTGCCCCCCTCCAAAAAAAAAATTAGCTGCTCCTATGTTGAAGTAGAATAGGATATTCGTAGAATAAAGTGAAATCTAGGGCCTGTGCAGGCCTTCCTTTTCTAAATTTAAATTATTTTTTGTAGCTGGTTCTAGACTTGCTAAGGACTGGAGGTAATAAGTTGAGAAATGCAGGCATATTAAAAGTCATAACTCCTTATTCAGCACCTGTTTACTCCTGTTAAAACATTAATGCACTAGTTTCCTACTGGTTTTCTTCTTTCCAGTCCTTGACAATTTTTTCTGGAATAAATTAAAACTCAAATCATGAAGGAATTTTTTTCCTGAGGAAAATAATTTTAAACCACTTTCATGATAAACCCTTCAATTGTTGAATCATTACATATAATTTGGCCTTGGTAGTCCTAACTTAATCAAATTTGAGAATTAATTTCTGAATATCTGAATACTTTCGATTTTTTCTACAAACTGTAGAAAAATAAAATTTAATTTAAAAAGCAGGATTGTGGTGGTCGGAGAGATAGCACAGCTGTATGGCGTTTGTTTTGCATGGAGACAACCCAGGACAGACCAGGTTTCAATTCCAGGCATCCCATATGGTCCCCAGTGCCTGCCAGGAGTGATTCTGAGCACAGAACCAGGAGTAAGCCCTGAGCACTGCCGGGTCTGACCCCAAAACCAAAATTAAGTAAATGAATGAATGAATGAATAAATAAATAAATAAATAAATAAATAAATAAATAAATAAATAAATAAATAAATAAATAAAAGCGGTATTTTGTAAGTGGAAAAGTTAGTGTACAGCAGGTACGGTGTATGCCTTGCATGCACCACAGAGGGTTTGATCTCTGGTACCCTATTAGACTCTCTAGGTAGTACTAAAACTTATTCCTGAACCAGGAAAAATACCACAACCTTGTAAAGTGTGGCCCAGCAACCTCAAAAACAATAAAACAACAACAAAAAACAATCATATTGTAATGGAAATAGTATTCACACAAAGCATTTTCATGTCAAAAGCCTTCTAAACAGAGAAGTTAAACATTTGGTAAATATTATATTGTGAAGTTAACTTCTGAAATATACTTTTGCATTTTCAAAAAGCTTATACTTCAAGTTAAATATTATCTACAGAAAAGCTCAAAGATCAAAATATGTATTTAAACTGAATGTTTAATTCCTTTGAAATTTATTTTGTTTATGAAATCCAAATTTGAGGAAGACACTGTATTTTTAATCTTTCTTTAGATATAGCCTGTAACTTCATTACTGTGAATAAAAAAACCTCTGAGGGCACCTTCAAGAAAGATTTATTAATGTTGCTTAGATTGTGCATATAAAGGCATAATGCAAAATGTCCAGATGCCCTAAGTTTTTCAAGGAGAAAAATCAGAAACCAGTTCTTAAGTACAGCCTTTTCAAATTGTACATAAGAGGAAAATTCATTTCCATAATTACTTTGCTTTTGGGTCTCGCTAGCAATAGTTAATATTATTAATGTTTATGTCTACTACTGTAATCCCATTTGAGCCTTTTAAATAAAACACTATAGATTGGCTCATAAAAAACATATATCTATTGCATTCTAGAAGGTGGAGAATCCAAGATCAAAGCTTAGTGTTTTGTGAGAGCCTGTTGTGTGGTTGTGAGACAAATATTTTTTCTCTGTGCCATAACATACTAGAAAACTTCTTGGGGTCTGAATTTAAAGTATATTAATCACATTCATGAAGGTTCCAACTTTCTGACTTAAAGTCCTCATGAAGGGCTCACTTCTTACTATCATTATATGGTAACAGAGGATTAGGACTTGAATTATTAAATTATTATTAAATTAACTGAGTTAATTTTAGCTACTTTATATGGCAGAATAATTTTGTAGAACTATCTTTTCAAAATTTTCAGACCATTTGAAATAAATATGAAGGATCAAAAGGATCAAAACTGCTGAAGTATGTTCATTAGTGATGAGAAACTTACATAATTACTATTTGTTAATTATAAAATATTGAAATTATTTGTTTTTGTACTTTTATTTTAAAAAGTCATTGTCTTGGGGCCAGAGTGATAGCACAGCTGTAGGACTTGTGCCTTACAAGCAGTCATTCCAGGATAGAAGGTGGTTCAAATCCCAGCATCCCATATGGTTCCCTCTGTCTGCCAGGAGTGATTTTTGAGAAGAATACATATATATAAAAGAGACTGGTAACCACTAATGATGGCAGGAATATATTAAAAATAAGAAAAGTTCATTCTCTATTGTGGTAATAACATCTATTTCTATTTATTTTTTGTTTGTTTTTGCCCCCACCTAGCAGTGCAGTGCTCATAATTAATCCTTGCTCTGTGTTCAGGGTTCACTTCTTATAAGCCTGGGGATCCATATGGAGATCAAACCCAAGTAAGCTGTGCAATTCTAAAAAAGATATCTGTATATTTGATACATTGCATTTTTCCATTCTTAAATTAACATAAATTAAATTAAAATAGTTAATAAAGTCATTGTCTCCTCATTACCTTTCTTTTTAACATAGAAAATTACTTAACTACCATATTTATATCAATTGTCTCTTTTAATTAATAACTTTGTTAGTATTATTTATAACAATTTTATGTATAATAACAATAATATACAAATTAATTACAGCAACAGACAAGATTGTTGACCTTAAAAATTGTTTAATTTTTATCATTTCAACTGTAATTCAGAACTATTTTGTTTTAGAAATTTCTATCTCAAAATTAAATTGTGCTCACCTGCCTGTTTTTCAAAGTTTATATTGAAATCCTTTTGAAAAATCACTGTTGCTTTATTAGTTTTATATTACTAGGTTTGAAGCATTGTATTTCAAAGAATTCTGAAATGTGATAACGCTCATGGTCTTTGAATAATATAAAATCATCATTTAAATAAAATGTTAAATTTATTTAATGATATCAGAGAAATATTAAATTATTAGTTAATTTTGTTCTCATCTAATATGAGAGGATATAAGAATGTACGAAATCATTTCCAATTTTTTCCATGTGAGACATATTTCTTTTTAATAGTAATAAAAGTGTATCTGTATACAGACATTTCTGAGAAATCACAAATAGTCTTTGAAGACGCATACGTGTGTCTTGGAAGAATTTGAATACTCCAAAATTGTGATGAAAGTAATCCATCATAGTTATTTTAGGTTTTAGTTGAAAGGAAGTTAAAATAAAGCTTTAACAATAGTTGGAGACAAATTGTGATTAAAGAGCTGTATTTAGCAAGAGAAGAAACAAATATGGAATAATAATGAGGCTGGTTGAGCGCGCAACTAGCATAACTCCGCTCTGCTTTCTTTTCCTCACTATTCTCTTGCTTGTAAATAATAGAAAAAGATCTTATGAATTGGGTCAGATTTTGGAAAAATCTGTGGCTGTCCTACGTTACAGGGCCACTGTGAGTGTCTTTGTTTATCTTGGAATATTCTCTCCGTCCACTTCAGTTGCTCAAGTTCTTCCTGATCCATATGGCTCCACTTTTTTTTATATAATGGTCTTTATTTAAGCGCCATAATTATAAACATGTTTGTACTTGGACTTCAGTTATAGCAAAGAACACACCCCCCTTTGCCAGAGGAACCTTCCCACCACCAGTGCCCCCACTTTCCCTCACCCTCTCCCCTACCTGTATTCTAGACAGGCATTCTACTTCTCTCACTCACTACCATTGTCATGATAGTTGTTGGTGTAGTTATTTCCCTAACTTCACTCACCACTGTTTGTGGTGAGCTTAGTATTGTGAATTGGTCCTTCCAGCCCTCATCTCTATTCTATTGTCTCTGGGTATTATTATAAGAATGTCTTTTATTTTTCTTAAATACCATAGATGCATGAGACTATTGTGTCTCTCTTCCTCTGCTTACTTCACTCACATAATAGTTTCCATGCTCATTCACATATAGGAAAATCTCATGACTTCAATTTCCTAACAGCTACATTGCCCCGTCATGCAGCATAGGCACCTCCATTTTAGGGGAAGCACACCTCCAGATGTATCTATTGTGATTTTCTGGAGCAGTGAGCTGATATTCCTCCAAGAAATGTTTTAGCCAGCAGGCTCATTGGTGGACATTAATTACACCTCCTATGTGGAATTCTGGAACTATTTCTGATATTCATGACATGATAGTGACATTACAATTTCTTTCTTACTAAATGGCACGTTCTCTCCCTTGCAAAACCAAAGGCCAAAATTATAGGCCTCAGTCAATGACTCAGGGAATTTTCAGCACCAAAATCTACCCCGCCTCTGCCAGATAAATCTGCATTTCTAAAACAACATGGTCAGCTATAATGCATACCTGCTTTTCTAGTTTCAGTTTCTAGTTGGTAAACAAACAGTTCCTATCTTCCTTGCTAGTTGCTATGGGCTAGTCCCTAAATTGTACCCAAACAAGTTTCTCATCCTTTGTCATAAGAACCTCCTTTCTAAACTAGAACAACCCCCACCTCCTTATATTACTTCCTCCCTTTTAGCTCAGGATTTTTTTCACCTGTAGTGGCTAGATTTTTGGATGTGTCCTCTAACTCAGTAACCTGAGAAAATTATCTTATGCAAAGTGTGACATTGTACTAACACTTTATTTTGTCTCTGAAACTCGGAAAGTTTCTTTGGAACTAAATAATGTATGCCATGTTAAAATGATGACTATCTTTTTTTTTTTTTTTGGTTTTGGGGTCACACCCGTGATGCTAAGGGGTTACTCCTGGATATGCGATCAGAAGTCGCTCCTGGCTTGGGGGACCATATGGGAACCGGGGGATCGAACCGAGGTCTGTCCTAGGCTAGCGCAGACAAGGCAGGCACCTTACCTCCAGCGCCACCACCCAACCCCAAAATGATGACTATCTTAATCATAGCTATTTATATTATCTCATCGTTATGGATACTATTATTCTCCACCAAATTATTATACTGTCACTATCATTTTCAGTATCATCATGACATCAGTATTGTATTTGTTGCAACTTCAGAAAAAAATCTCTAAAAATTTCTACTGGACTGACTTAGAGTGGGCTATTTATTTTATGGACTCAATTTTAATACATCAACATTCAAATTTGATGCAATTTGATCAATTTAATTATAAAAATTATAAAAAATTCTTAAAATCATTGTAAAATTCTTTCTTGAAACAGTTGTAAAAAAGTTATTCAATAAAACCATTTAGACATAAATATGAAAGCATCACAATAAAGATAGAATTTACATTTTGTTATGACAATGAAAATTTTCAGAACTATGCCACTTTAAAGAAGAAAACAATTACTTTTTTTTTTTTTTGCTTTTACTGTACCTCCTCTTTCTATACAATCCGTGTGAAGAACACAGCCTGTGGTAAGAATTGGGAGGCCTTATTTTTTTCTTTTCTTTTTTTGATTTTTTTCTTTTTTTTTAATTTAAACATTTTGATTACATATATGATTGTGATTAGGTTTCGTCATGTGAAGAACACCCCCTTCACCAGTGCACATTCCCACCACCAATGTCCCAAGTCCCCCTACCTCCCACCCCACCCACACCTGTACTCCAGACAGACTTTCCAATTCTCTCATTCATTCACGTGATTATGGTAGTTTTCTGTGTATTTATTTTTAGAGCTGCACTCACCACTCTTTGTGGTGAGCTTCATGGAGTAAACTGGGAGTTCCAGCCTCCTCTCATTGACTCTGATGATTGTTGCAATGATGATTTTTATTTTCTTTAAAACCCATAGATGTGTGAGACTATTCTGTGTCTCACTCTCTCCCTCTGACTTATTTCACTCAGCATGGTAGATTCTACGTACATCCACATATAGGAAAACTTCATGACTTCATCTCTCCTGATGGCTGCATAATATTCCATGTGTATATGTACCACAGTTTCCTTAGCCATTCGTCTGTTGAAGGGCATCTTGGTTGTTTCCAGAGCCTGGATATTGTGAATAGTGCTGCAACAAATATAGGTGTGAGGAAGGGGCTTTTGTATTGAATATTTGTGTTCTTAGGGTATATCCCTAGGAGTGGAATAGCTGGGTCGAATGGGAGTTCAATTTCCAGATTTTGGAGGAACCTCCATATTGCTTTCCATAGAGGTTGGACTAGACAGTTTTCCCACCAGCAGTGGATAAGAGTTCCTTTCTCTCCACATCCCCGCCAGCACTGATTGTTCTCATTCTTTGTGATGTGGGCCAATCTCTGTGGTGTGAGGTGGTATCTCATCGTTGTTTTGATTTGCATCTCTCTGATGATTAGTGACGAGGAGCATTTTTTCATGTGCCTTTTGGCCATTTGTATTTCTTTTTTATCA
>PVKC010046486.1:0-11224 GCA_004027635.1 Crocidura indochinensis
TTACAGAGTTTTCTAAAGTTCATTAACTTGTACATCTATTAATAGAAAATTATTATTAATTTGACCTTTTTATTTGAGTTATAGATACTCCATTTATTTTAAATCTTCATTCAAGAACTTTTAAAATTAACATAAAAGTCTATTCAGAAAGGATGGGTATCTGACCACAAATGACTGAAAATCAATCATGAGCAACTTTGTAATTATCTCCTGGGAAATAAATTTAAAATTATTAGATTAAAAAGGTACTTCTGGTAGAGGTGGACTGGTAGATGGGAGGCGAACAGAGGGGCTTGGACATTGGTGGAAGGAAATGTACACTATTGAAGGGATTGATGAAACATTGTATGCCTGAAGTTTACTCATGAACCACTTTGTAATTTCGTGGTGACCAAATAAATTTTTTTAATCAAAAATGAAAAGGAAGACCTGCTTTACTGTGGGGGGGCAGTCAAGAAGTTGGCAGTGAACATAATCTCTTTGGGGCCCAACACCTAGTAAGATGTCCCAGCCCAGTAAGGGTGGAGTAAGAGGAGTAACCGCTTCACTATGCAGTCATGTGTATTTTCTAACCTATGCACCCCACCATAGCACATAGTGAAAAACCACACTACAATGTGGAAACAATGCAGGACAACCCCATGTATAGGAATGAAGATGGCAGTTCTGCTGACCCCAAAAGTACCAGCCAACTAGGTATCCTCTTAGACAAGGTGTTTAGAGAAGTAATATGGAGGAATTAATGGAGCACAAAGAAAGCATGGATTGAGTGGAATTGAACACAAATAAAAATCAAGAGGGTATGAAGATACAAATAATAAAACTTCAAATTGAAATAACAGATCTGAAAAACTCAGTAGCTGAAATGAAAATCTCAATAGAAACTCTCCCAACAAAGTAACAGTAGCTGAAGACAGAATGTGTGAACTGGAAGTTGAAATGAAGAACAGCTCCATACAGCCAAAGAGATTGAAAAAGAACCTAAAAGCAAATGATCAGACAATAGACACACTGCTCAAAGAATGTGAAGAGATGAGAACAGAAGTCTTTGATAGGGGCTGAAGTGGTGACACAAGAGGTAGGGTGTTTGCATGTGCTAACCTAGGACGTACTGCAGTTTGATCCTCTGGTGTTCCCAAGCCAGGAGCGATTTCTGAGCGCATAGGCAGGACTAACCCCTGAACGTCACTGAGTGTTACTGAAAGAAAAGAGAAGTCTTTGATAAACTCAACAGAAACAGCATAGGAAATATTCGAGTCCCAGAGACACAGGAAGAGAATAATAATAATAACATGAGTTTGAGGAAGGTTGAGAAGAGTAAGTTGAGGAAGAAGAGTAAGAAGAAGGGGAAGAAGAGGAGGATGAAGAAGTGGAAGATTGAGAGAAAGAAGAAGAAGAGAAAGAGGAAGAAGAGGAAGAGAAAGGAAAAGGAAGAAGATAAAGAAGAGAAAAGAAATGAGGAGAAGAAGCTAGGGATGTGGTTCAATTTATAGAGCAGATGACTTATAGGTGTTGATGCCAAGATTTGATTCTAGATGATCTCATGTTCAATGCTCTAATATTCCACAACTTGTATGAATTTGTGTATATCTGTATAAAATAAGTCATATACTTATGCATGCTGATATCTAATAAAGCAACTGTAAAAATAAAATCAAATTTAAAAAAGGGATTTTTGACAAGATTAGCTCTATACCCTGAAAAATAAAAAGAAGAAAAAGAAAAAAGAAAAAACACTTATCAAACAAACAAACAAACAAACAAAAAACCCGGAGAAGGCCCCAGACCCTGCGTGCCTCGAAACCACATATCCTGGACACACACGCTGGCCTGGAAGCCGGCGAGGGAGCCAGTACTCTGGGCACTCCTTGGGCTCGCCCATGACCCCTTGCGCCCCAGACCCACATACCCCAGACCTACACGCTGGCCCAGAAACTGATGAGTGAGTGAGCACCCCAGGTACCCCCTGTGCTCACACTGACCGGCACCCCCAGACTCACATGCTGACCCGGAGCCAGTAAGGGACTGAACACCCAGGGAACTCCCTGCACGCACCTTGGACTCACACACCGGCCCAGACACAGGTAAGTGAGCAACCACCCCCAGGCAATCCCTTCACGTGATCCACCCACTGCACCACACATGTGCAGACACAGGTGAGGGAGCGATAGCCCCCTAGGGAACCCCCTGCCTGGCTCCTGAACCACCCAGCTATGCTGGATAGGCTGGGATCTTTGGAACAGAAGGGAGTGTGGGACCGCTCCCCTGATCTTTGGGTGGGCTAGAGCAGCCTGCCACCGCCCGGAGCCCAGGAGTGGACCTCAAACTCCCGGGGGCCAAGGGAAGCTGCCGGGTGGGTCTGGTTGAGGGAATTTATTTGGGCTGAAACCCAGAGGGGTGGAGTGCCACTGACTCCCAGACAGGGGAGAGAGGGCAGGGACCTAGGCTCAACAGGTCAGGAGCGGAAATGCACAGGTTGGCAGGAATAAGCAGAGGGTTTTGATCACGCCCACCGAAGGAAGTGGCAGGTGGGTGGGGGAGGTGAAGGAGTGAGGCTCAACAACACTCTCCACCACTGTGGCCAGGAGCGGAACTGTATTAGCTGGTATCAAAAGGGAAGAACAACTGATCAGGCCCCACCAGAGAGCACACGAAGAGCCAAACCTCAGCGACCTCACCCAACAGACCCCTCTAGAACCACATTCAGGAAGGGGGCACATCACCACCCTACAGGGGGCAAAAGAGGGCTGAATTCAGAAGGTACCACATTCCAAACCACACCAAAAATGCAAAGAAATATGGGTAAATTAAGGAGAACCCTAACACCTGGAGATACAGAGAGAAACCCTAGCACGTTTCCAAGTCCACCAAAAACGCACAGATTCATTGGAAGGAGATATAAAAGCAGCCATGAGAAAGGAAATGCAAGAATTGATCAAGGAAATGAAAGAACCGTTACTCACCGAGTACAAGAAAACTATTGATGAACAAATCAGCCAAATTAAAGAAGAAATGTTAACGAGCATGAGAGATTCCATACAAAAGGAATTGAAGAAATTAAAAAACACTTAACAAGTCTTACGAGCAGAAACACACAGTTGGAGAAGCTCATTGATGAACTCAAAGAAAAACTGCAAACAAAAAACAATCAAGAAACCAACAAAGAAATAAAAGACAAAGCACTGGAAGGAAAAGTCCAGTACCTAATGTATAAGGACAAAAGAAATAGTCTAAGATTGTGGGTATACCAGAAGTGGAGGAAATAGGGAAAGGGGAGGAACAAATAGAGAAATAATAGCAGAGAACTTTCCCACCCTCTGGAAAGAAATTTCAGTGCAAATTCAGGAAGTGAAGAGAGCCCCTAATAAAATAGACCCTAATAAACCAACACCAAGACATATAGTAATCCAAATGGCAAAAAAGAAAAAAAAAAGATGAATTCCTTAAAACAATAAGGGAGAAAAAACCTCAAGTACAAAGGTAGGGACATAAGAATCCAACCAGATCTCCCATTTGAAATAATTCAAGGAAGAAGACAGTGGAATGACATATTTAAATGACTGAATGAAAGAAATTTCCAACGTAGGGTCCAATACCCAGCAAAACTATCATTCATATGGGAGGGCAGACTAAAAACATTCTCAAATAAAAGCAAAATAGAATTATTTGTGCAAACAAAGCCAATCCTAAATCACCTACTCAGAGACAAATTACACAATCCAAATCCCTGAATGTAACAACAACCAACCTACACAACACAACTGCAAAACAGTCATCTCTGTCAATAATCTCCCTAACTGTTAACAGACTAAACTCTTCCATTAGAAGACACATGGTAGAGACCTGGATTAGAAAAAATAAACCAGGGGCCCGGGAGATAGCATGGAGGTAAGGTGTTTGCCTTTCATGCAAAAGGTCATCGGTTCGAATCCCGGTGCCTCATATGGTCCCCCGTGCCTGCCAGGAGCAATTTCTGAGCATGGAGCCAGGAGTAACCCCTGAGCACTGCCGGGTGTGACCCATAAAAAAGCAAAAAAGAAAAGAAAAGAAAAGAAAAAATAAACCAGACTTCTATTGTCTGCAAGAAACACACCTACAACTACAGGAGAAGCATAGGCTTAGAATAAAAGGATGGAAATTAATTATTCAGTCCAATGGAAAACAGAAAGTAGCAGGGGCAGCCATTCTTATATTAGACCAAATTGCATTCAACCTCAAAAAAGTGATCAGAGACAAAGAGGGTCACTACTTACTGATCAGGGGAACATTAGATCAAGAAGTACTAACCCTGGTCAATATCTATGCACCTAATGTAGAGCCAACAAAATATGTGAGGCAATTGCTCACAAATCTGGAGAAACACATGAACGGAAATGTGATAATAGTAGGAGATCTCAATACCACTATCACCACTGGACAGATCAATGAACAGGAAAATAGCAAAGAACTAAGAGCTCTAAATAAAAAATTAGAAGATCTAGGGATAATAGACTTATATAGGACCCTCCATCCCCAGAAAGCAGAATACACATTCTTCTCAAGCCCACATGGAACCTTCTCCAGAATAGACCATGTCTTAGGATACAAAGCTAATCTATATAAGACCACAAATGTAAGGATCATTAGAAGCACCCTATCAGATCACTATGCAACAGAGGTCAAAATTGACTTCAAAAAGAAGCAATGGAGAAAAACTAATACCTGGAGATTAAACAACATGCTGTTCAACAACAGCTGGATCAAAAAACAACTCAAGGAAGAAAAAAATATTCCTTGAGACAAAAGATCATGAAGAGACAACTTGTCAAAATTTGTGGGATACAGCAAAAGCAGTAATTAGGGGGAAACTCATAGCAATACAGGTCTATGTCAAGAAACAGGAAAATGACAAAATCAACAGTTTAAAGAATCACCTCAAGGAATTGGAACAGCAGCAGCAGAGAAATCCAACCACAACCAGAAGGCAAGAAATAATAAAAACCAGAGCAGAAATAAACAACATAGAAACTAAGAAAAAAGAAGTCAATGAGACCAGGAGTTGGTTTTTCAAAAAAATAAACAAGATAGACAAACCACTGGCAAAACTCACCAAAAAAAGGGAAAACACCCAAATCAGTAAGATCACAAATGAAAGGGGAGAGATTACAACAGAACCCCAATAAATACAACATATCATGAGATCATATTATGAACAACTATACTCAGTTAGGCTAGAGAACCCAGTAGAAATCGGCAGGTTCCTGGACAAATGTCATCTTATAAGACTGTAAAAAGAAGACCTAAAAAGCCTCAACAGACCAATCACCTCAGAGGAAATTGAAGAGGTAATTAAGAAACTCCTTAAGAACAAAAGTCCAGGCCCAGATGGATTTATAGGTGAATTCTATCAAACATTCCAAGAAGACTTACTGCCACTTTTCCATATGCTTTTCCAAATCATCGAAAAAACAGGAATACTCCCCAACTCTTTTTATGAGGCTAATATCACACTCATTCCCAAAGATGGCAAAGACTAGTGTCAAGAAAGAAAACTGTAGACCAATCTCACTAATGAACATAGATGCAAAGATACTCAGCAAAATCTTAGCAAACCGAATCCAGCACTTCATCAAAAAGATCATACGTCATGACCAAGTGGGTTTTATACCAGGAATGAAAGGTTGGTTCAACATATGCAAATCAATCAGCATTGTACAACACATCAACAACAAGAAAGACAAAAACCACATTATCATATCAATCAATGCAGAGAAGACATTTGATAAAATTCAACACCCTTTCAAGTTGAAGACACTCAGCAAAATAGGGTTAGAAGGAACCTTCCTCAAGATAGTTACAGCTATCTATGAAAATCCCATAGCCAACATTATCCTTAATGGCTGAAAACTAGAAGCATTTCCACTAAGGTCAGGAACTAGGCAAGGCTGTCCACTCTCTCCTCTCTTATTCATTATAACCTTAGAAGTCCTAGCAATAACATTCCAACAAGAGAAGGGAATCAAAGGAATCCAAATTTGGAAAGAGGAACTCAAACTATCTCTTTTTTGCAGACGATATGATGATATACATCGAAAACCCTAAAGAGTTCACAGTAAAACTCCTAGAAATAATTAACCTATACAGCAAAGTGGCTGGATACAAAGTCAACACACAAAAGACAGTAGTGTTTCTATATACAAATAACAAAGTCGAGGAGAGAGAGATTAAACATACAATTTCATTTAAAATAGTATCAAAAAATATCAGGTACCTAGGATCAACCTTACAAGGGAAGTGAAGGACCTATACCAGGGAAACTTCAAAACACTTCAGAAAGAAATTGAAAAGGTTCTAAAAAAAATGGAAGAACAGCCCATGCTCATGGGTAGGTAGAATTAACATAGTCAAAATGACTATCCTACCCAAACTACTATATAGATTTAATGCAATCCTTATCCAAACTCAGACATCATTCTTTAAAGAATTAGAGCAATCAATCACAAAATTCATCTGGAACCACAAAAGACCCAGGATAGCCAAACACATACTGAAAAACAAGAAGCTGGGTACAATCTCCTTACCTAACCTGAAACTATACTATAAAGCCATAGTGATCAAAACAGTATGGTACTGGAACAAAGACAGGACCTCAGACCAATGGGTCAGAACAGAATTCCCAGACATAAACCCCCAGATATACAGCCAACTAATATTTGACAAAAGAGCCAAGAATTAAATGGAACAAAGAAGTCTCTTCAACAAATGGTGTTGGTACAACTGTAAAACCACATGTAAGAAAGTGAAAATTGACCCATACCTCTCTCCTTATATAAAAGTCAACTCAAAAATGTATCAAAGACCTTGAAATAAGACCTAAATCTATAAAGTTTATTGAGAATAAAATAGGCATAACACTCAAAGACCTATATATCAAAAGGTCTTCAAGGATGAAGCACCAATGGCAAACACTTTAGCATCAAACATAAAAAAATGGGACTACATCAAACTAAAAAGCTTCTGTATATATAAAGAAACCCTACTTAAGAAAAGAAGGCCATTAACTGATTGGGAATAAAACTTTGCACTCAACACATCAGATAAAGGACTGAAATCTAGAATGTACAAAGCACTCAGAAAACTGAGCCTCCCCAAACCAAATAAAGCCATAAAAAATGGAGAGATGAAATGAATAGACACTTCTCTGAGGAAGACAGATGGATGGCCAACAAACACATGAAAACATGGTTACCTTCACTCATAATCAGGGAAATCCAAATCAAGACAACAATGAGATACCACCTTACACCAGTGAGGATGGCTCACATCAAAAATAATGGGATCAGTCTCTGTTGGAGGGGATGCAGTATGAAAGGCACTCTCATCCACTGCTGGTGGGAATGCCCCTTAGTCCAACACTTATGGAGAACAGTTTGGAGAGTGTTCAAAGATCTCACAATTGAGCTGCCATTTCACCCAGCAATTGTTCTCTTAGGTATCAACCCCCAAGTTTGGGACATTTATCCCAAAGTATGTGTGAATCCCACTATTTATCACAGCACTCAGTATAATAACCAAGTCTTGGAAACAACCTAATGTCCAACAACAGATGAATGGATCATTAAGATGTGGTATCTATACACAATGGAATACTACATGCCAGTCAGAAATGATACAATCATGGACTTTGCAGCAATGTGGAGGGACCTAGAACATATTATGTTAAATGAAGTAAGTCAGAAGATGAAAGATAAACACAGAATGATATCACTATTCTGAAGCACCTAGAACATACACCTTATATACAACTAATACTCAACAATCACATAACAGGGTTAAACAGGGTAGAAACTCCATACACTATAACAGTCAACATACACCAGGGATCAGTGCCCAAAACACATGAAAGAAGAACAACACCAATTCTTGACTACACATTATGCCACAAAGAAACCAGCAACAGCAGAAATAGCAGCATAGAGAGAACAGGTATGTAATCAGCCTTCTACTACAAAGGCCCATAATAATCCATTAGCGATCTTATACAGGATTACAGGGAAAGAATACCATGGAAAATCATGGACTCCAAAGGAAGCATCTCACAACAATATGCTTTAATGCCTTAATCTTACTATATTTAAAATAACCTCTCAGCTTTTCTGTCCACAGGCGTTCTTTGATACAAAGGGCGGACAAACTAACATGGCTTCTCGGGGCCCAGTCACACGAGATACCATACTCAGTTTGCACTACGAGAATGTCCTGAGAAAACTCTTTAACATACACTTTATCTCTAGGTTATACCTTCTTTTAGAACTTGAAGCAGTGACCAGCCAGAATACTGAAGCAGCAACTGTGACCTACAGACCTACAGGCCCTGCTCATTGAACACATTCAAGCAAACTACCATTCCCTTGCCCTTTTCTCCTCTCTTCTCACTACTTTCTTTTCTCTTTTCCTTCTTTCTTTATTCTTCTCTTTTTCTTTTTAATGTATTTTCTTTTCTCTTCTTTTTTGCCCCTTTCCCCCCTTTGGAAATCCGGCTATTCCTTCACCCTCAATCCCATCCAGCTTTCCCACCTTACTAAAACTCTTCACCCTCAGTTCTTAATCTATTAGGCATTAAGACAGACCTCCTATCCCACCGAACAAGTATCCACCACCCAAGTGAAAGGACACCAAGTTAAACCCACACCTCGTCCCGAGCAAAAAAAGGCAACCATCTCCTCTGCTGACTCATGCTGTGTGGCACTCCTTACCAACTCTTCCTAATGTGGACTGTTACTTGAAACCAGACTTAGCTCTAAAAGTATCCCCAAAGCAAGAACTCTTCCCAAGACTTCCTTGCTGCAAAGCTTTTGCCAATCTCAAGAAGGTCAGGGTGTGTGATGAAAAGGTGCTTGAGAACCTACACACCACAAGAAAATCTCAAAAGACAGTGAGGAAACCTATAGTTCCATCATAAGTATAAGACCTGTATGGAACTACTTCTTTACCTGCTTTTCCACAAATGTAAGATAGTCTCTTGCATCATTTTGTTCCATATATGTGTATGTGTGTGTGTGAATACATATATTTTATTTCTATTTTTATCTTCTTGGGGAATGTGACCTGTTTCCGTTTTCTTCTTTTTCCAACCCCAAATGCACCAGCAATATATTGTATCACTATTTCCTCCTGCAAAGACACACTAAAAAAAGGGGAAATCTTACATATAAAAATGAGCTCTTATCTACTAGGGAATAGAACTCATACTTGTTTACAATACAGGGACATCTCCCACCTTGAAAATATGTCATGTGGACCCAACTTAGACCCCAGGTGATTAGACACCATCCGTCCAGCCTTGAACCTTGGATCCCAGACATAGAAATGACACAGTTCTTCACAACAGCTACAGGAAACAAATCCCATCCAGCACATCCTCTATACTGCTTGGACACCAACAAGTGCCAACTCTAATATGATATACTGACAATGAGGAAAATGGGAACAACTTTACCTAAGAGCAGGTTGTCCTACCTATCCAGCTGATGATAAGACAAAATCAGACTTGTCACCCTTTGGTCAGTCCAAAAGCCAAGATCGTGATTTACAGATGACTGGCTGATAGAACCAAGACCGGACTGTATGTATCCTGTGACTAATAAAAAAGCCCTAGTCTAGGGTTTGAGCTACGACCTACACAACAACCATGATCTCCAGTTCCAAAGGTCTGTCTGAGACAATTGCAATGGAATGGGCCTTCTGTAAACACAATGAAAGACGCTATCATAGGCTCTATCCTAAGATCAGTACAAAAAGCAAGACCACCAAACACAGAAGACAGATTAAAATGACACTGAGGGAACAGAACTTCTAGAACCACAAAGAAAGGCTTCATCGTAAGTTCCACCCCGTGACTTGTACAGATACCGAGATCTCTAGATACAGAGATCTGATTTTCTCTCCCAGGGCGAAGCAGCAGTCTTCCAAACATCACAAAAGCACCACAGGGAGAGTAAATGAACCTGAACGGAGTCTATAGTTAATCCCATGACAATATACTCCAAGGATGGAGAAACCCTGTATTTTTTAGGCCAAGGGAATTCCTTTTGAATGATTCCAATATTTACTGTGCCTGTGCAGGAGGGAATAAAAAAAGGCACAAAACAATCTTTTTCTTATATCTATCTAGGTCTTGTCAATTTCTTTGTTTTAGTATGGTTATTGATGTTGTTGTCTCCATTTTTATTTATTTATTTATTTTCTTGTTTTCTTTTTCTTTAGGTGCTCTGCCATGTTTTTTATCTCAAGACCATGGCTTTTATGTGGTGCTTATCTTTATTGTTGGAGTGCTCACTGGATATTTTATTTGACACTTTTTGTACTGTTGAGATGTTTCACCTTCTTTTTCTCTTTTGTCTCTCAAACCAATGATGAGAGCCTCTAGAAGGACTCCGCTCATTTTTGGCATATTTGATTTTTACCCCAGTTTATTACTTTTCTCTTCTTCAAACAAAACTACATAACTTGAACTATCTAGTCCCTCCTCCAAGTTAGAGGGGGAAATAGGGGAGGTACCAAGAACAAACAGGTGTAAGACCACTAAGTAGTAAGCTAGGCACAGAGGGACCATGTATTCTAGCAGCCCCGGGGTGAGGGATGATATGGGAGGTAGGACGGGAATGGAGGTGTAGGGAGGACAATTCGGTGATGGGAATTCCACTGATTTTATGTTAATATGTACCTGAAATATTATTGTCAACAATATATAAGCCACTATGATAAAAATAAAAATTATATTAAAAATGGGAGGAGGCTGGCTAGTGGTTATAATTATCAATTTAAAAAAAAGAAAGGAAAAAAAGAAAAACATACCAATCCCCCCAAAAAAGCAACAAAAATTAAACAAAAGACCCAAACCAGCAACTATAAAAGAGCACCACAGCAACAAATACAACAGCCAAATAACTATGAGTAAGAAAGAAAAGAAAAAAGGAAGGAGGGCACATGTGACAATGCTTTTTTTTGCTTTATTTTTTCCCACAGGCACAATAAATATTGGGGAAATTAGAAAGGGAATTCCCTTGGTCTAAAAGATACAGGGTTTCTCTGCCCTTGAAACATAGTGTCAAGGGAGTAGCTACAGATTCAATAGATGATTCTTTTCACACACCAAGGACTTTTATGGTAACAGAAAACTTTCTACTCAGTTGTGGATGATAGAATCGCCTCAAACTAGAAATCTTGGTATTTGCCCAAGTCG
>PVKC010046487.1:0-11230 GCA_004027635.1 Crocidura indochinensis
AAAAAAAAAAAAAAAAAAAAAAAAAAAGAATGAGAAAAGTTAAACTAATAAAATTTCTGTCTAAAACTTTTAATTTAGAATCCTAAACTATGATTTTTTTATAGTTTAGTTGCTAAACTATTTGAGTGTCAATTCTTTTTTGTTTGTTTGTTTGTTTGTTGTTTGGGGTCACACCTGGCAGAGCTCAGGGGTTACTCCTGGCTCTATGCTCAGAAATCGCTCCTGGCAGGCTTGGGAACCATATAGGATGCCGGAATTCGAACCATCGTCCTTCTGTATGCAAGGCAAATGCTCTACCTACGTGCCATCTCTCCAGCCCCTCTTTCCTCTTTATTTTTTAATGAAGAATGACATTTCTTCAATGTCAAATACTCACTTTAGTTTCTTGAAATCTTAATACTAGAGAATAACCCTACTCTCACTTTTGCTACAACTGTGGCACTTAAGATTCTTAGATTTTAAGTTGTCCTCATTGTGTCCATAGATCAGAATGATCAGATATTCCTATTCCATCATAAAAAATAAATTGTGAGATTTCTAGTTCTGCTGGGTTCTGATCTACTGGCAAAGTACCCAGGGAGTAAAAGGATGAATGTGTCTTGACTTTACTCAGTAATGTCACAGTTCTTTTTCTAAAATAACATTTCATTGATTTGCCCATTGGTTTACAATCTATATAATTTCAAGAGTACATCTCACACCGTGGTATGTGTCTTTGCTTTGCCTATCCATCACCAAAATTCTAGTATCAACACGAGGTCAAATTGATCCCATTCACTTTTCCCAGGCTTTCCCCCCTTTCTTTTGCACTTAATCAACATTGGTTTTTTTTTTTTTTAGCAAATTCTAAAAGTTTTTTATTATATTTGTCAACTAAAAATGCTATTTGAAACAAGATGAAAACATTAATGAGTTTCAGAATGCAAATAGAACATACAAAAATTGGTAGTGTTTTTAGTTAAGAGTAAATCACAGCAAAGAGAAATGAAATAAATAATATTTATAATTGCATCAAAAAGGATAAAAGCATCAATATTCTCTAAGAACATCTTTTATTTAAAAAAGAAGAAAACCACACTAACACAGTATTGAACTAATCCTGCCTAAGAGGATTGATTTTGGAATTCAGTCAAGGAACATCTTCCTCTGGGGTGTGGAAGGACTCATTGCTTTAGGGGTTTGTGCTCCCTGGAAACAATGTTGAAATTGCATTGATGATGGGGCCCTCAGAGATTTTAATTTAATTGTTGTGGCTCTAGTGTAGGCTGGTGATAGTTCCAAAAATTCACAGGGAAGTCTAAATGCAGGCCCACCTTTATCACACACCTGCATGGATGGTTAGGACATGTTTTCTAGGAAACCCTAGGGTTTCCAGACCAGATGATCTGGGGGTGGGACTAAGTGTATTTTCTAACAGGTCCCAGGGGTGCTTCTGAGGTTGGTCTGGGGACTTTACTTTGAGATTCATCATTGGTGAGTTTTGTCCCACTCAGGAAATGCTGTCATCCACCCTTTTAATGATTAAGAACATTATTTGCCTTAATTCATATCACCTTATCAATGTCAGTCTATGAAAATGCCTCTTATTTAGGGATTTTTCTTATAATAGCTGTTTTTTGTGAGGTGCCATGGTTGGTGATGCTCAGGGCTACTATTAGCTCTGAACTTGGGGATCATTCATGGTAGTGCTGAGACGGACCATCTGGTGCTGATAGCCAACCTCTAGCATAGAAATCAGAACCTTCTCCCATTAACCTATATCCCTATGTCTTTTTACTCTTCACCTTAGTTATCATTCCTTACTCCCTTTCCCTCCTCTAACACATTGGTTATATGACCTTTTATACATAAATGGAAATACATTATTTTAAAGAAACAATCCACTTGAAGTGGGATAGGACTCATAGACTTACAGTCAGTAAGCATTTTCTCAGAGGAGAATTTTAAATCTGGACTGCTTTTCTGAAAACAAACTTCGAATTCAGAAATGCCCTATACTACCAAGAGCCCTGAACTTGAAATCTTGCTTAATATGTAATAGTTTTTCTTTTCTTATAGTGATATTTCTTAGAGAGTAGAAAGTTAAACCAAATGTATACTTGAGGATAAAGCATAGCTAACGCATGTAGTAGCATGGAGAATACTATACATCACAAATTGACTCCTTTAAAATAAGATAATATGTGCATAAAATATAGAAAACTGATTTATGTATAAAACATATAAAAACTGATTTATTTTCCAAGAAATTTTGGGATGAAATACTCTCAAGTTACTTTTCAATCCAATATTTAACACAAGAGATACTTATAATAATATGATATTTTTCTTAAAGTGTTTGCTTTATTCTCTTCTATTAATGAGTGAAATCAAAGGGCATTTATCTCTCTCTAATTTTACTTAACATAATACCTGGAAATCCAATTTATGATGTTCTTAAATGAAACTACTCAATATAATAAGAACTAGGTAAATTTTGCTTTCTTCATCAGTCTGTTTTTGTTTCTGATTATGTTTCCAGCTTTGCTTTAGGGACCACTTAGAATTCCAATCTTGTCCTTCAAAGCAATAACTACTTAGACCAGGTTGTCATTATCTGTAAATGGTCTACTACTTGACCAAAAACTGATGAAGATATTAAATAGCCTGTGTTAAAATGAAACAATGAATTGACAATATTCCTTACACTATAGGTCTCCAACCAAAGTAGTTTTTATATTGCATTATTACTATTTTGACAGTAAAAGAAATTAAACCCAGAGCTTCAAATCATGTAACCACATCCTGCCACCACTATTTTAATACCTATATATTAGAGATTATTATTGTATATGAGATTAAGATGTTATTAATGCTAAAATATTTATTTTTATTGTCTTAATAAATCAAGTATATTTTTGGTCATATCCAGCTGTTCTTTGGACTTATTCTTAGATCTGAAATTATGTGTCACTCCTGCTTGTGCTCTGGGGACCATATACAACAGTGCTAGATATTGAGCCCAGGCTGGGTACCTACTGCATTACCAAAGATTCTTTTTTTTTTGAGAATGGGGCACACTATGCTATGCTCAGAGCTTACTATTGAGTTGTGCTCAGAGATGCCAAGCTGTGCCAAGGATCAACCCACATCTGTAACACGTAAGGGAAGCACCTTGCCCTGCTAAACTATTTCTTTGAAAAATCAAATCTCTTTTTTTTGGAGGGGCCACACTGGTGGTGCTCAGGAATTATTTCTGGAAGGCTCAGGGGACCATATGGAATGTTGGGGATCTAACCCATGTTGACTACTAAGCTAAGCTTTTCATGCAGCCTCTTTTCTGCTGCCTTCCATGATTCCTTGCTCCCTTTCTCTATTTTTTCCTTCTCCCCAGGTAACACCTTAATTCCCAACCACAGATCCCTCTTAGCTGTGATATGAGCATCCAGGTGATATTAGCATTTGGAATTGAGGGAAGGGTAACATAAATTGTCAATTGCTTTATAGCCTGCTATCTCTCTTTTTAGCCTGAAAAGTCAAGTAAGTACACAGCGCTTTCTTTTGGAATATTAGATGTTAAAAGCATAAAGATTTACTCAAATATCTTTAACTAGGTTTAGTAAACTAGATTGATTCTAGGTCTTCTAACTCACAGTCCAGATTTGGTATTTTATAATTGGCTGTAGAATTTACAGTGAAGATTTATAAATTTGCATTATATTTATATACTGATTTATAATAAAATTATAAAAGAAAAATTATAAAATAAAATATTTACTAAAAGTGAACTTCAGAGTCACACGTGTTTGACAAACTCAATTATTGATCTAAATAACAATTCACATGAGAATTTTTCCATGTAGCCTGTTCGAACTATATGTTTAGTCACTTCTGAATCTGCCTCTTTTTTTGGAGTTATTTGCTCATTTTATTGATCTCATTAAATTATCTACTCATTTTGCTTGTACCACCATGTTTTCTGTAGTAAATGTGTGCAGTTTACTTGAACTTTGAACTCTGTTTATTTTCATTGTTTATAATTTTATTAACAAATCACCTACCATCTCCTCTTGCTCAAGAAAGATTTGGAATCTTTCAAATTGCATTGTGTTATTGTCAGGTTTTAATAGAGTCTCTGAGGTAAAAATCATGACCACAAAGGCAATGACTCATTTATCTTAAGTAAATAAAATGTATATGAAGAGCAAAATAATTTCTTGGCTCATAAATTATCTAAAACCATCTGTGTATGACAGGTCATTAAAAGTATTTTGTTATAACAAACTATTTTGGTATTTTGATTCAACAATTATTTTCCTCAAAGACCCTTAGTTTGTATTTTATTATTATTGTTTTATAGTAAAGAGTTCTTTTATTTCTAAAATAAAATCCCCTCCTGCCATGAATTTATAGGGAATGAGTTCCAGCAGCTCAGGTTCTTTTCCATTGGTTCTCACAAAGTGTCTTCTTTGGGTGGAGCTGGCTGGTGCTTCCCCTGAACCCAAGTCCCTTTCTCTTTGGCTTCCTTCTTTTCCTGACCATTTTCCTTCACAACCTTCAGGAAACTCTCAACTTTTAGAGTGCTTAATATGATCAATAGGAACATTAATTCTCTTGGCAAGAATCCTGCCCTTTATTTGTTTCTTTGCAACAATGCCGACAGCATGCTGGGTAAAATTGTACACTCTTCCAGTTTTTTTACGGTAACATTTGTGGAGCATTCCTTTTGAACAGTGCCTATTCTTTTATGTCTACAATATCACATTTCTTGTAAATTCACATATATGTGGCCAAAGGAACAACTCCATGTTTTCTAAAAGGTCTAGAAAACATAGCGGGTGCTCCTCCTCTTTACCTTTGTGTTGGTCATGACTGCAATTTACTGGAAAACATTAGAAGATAGTGGTTCTGGCCAAAGGAAAGAGGCAGCTTTTAGTTATTATTTTGTTTGTGAGGTCTCACCCCGAAGCATTCAGAACTTAACTCAGGGAGCACTTCTGGTCTGGTTTGTGCACTGGGATTATATAATGCAGGGATCCAACTCGGGTTGGCAATGGTCAAGACAAGCACTTTACCCACTGTACTATCTCTCTGAGTTTCTTTATTCATGGACTCTTATCTTGAACCACTACTTCTTGTTCATCCACATTTTGTCCAAGCTTGCCATGTTTTCATTGGGGACAAAAATGTATTCACATTCTTGTTTTGCTTGAAACAAGGCTGTGTGTATACAGCAATATCCCACAACTACCAGTAAGTGAATCTCTTTTCTGGGGAGAGTATTGCTAACTATGCTGATTGTAAAATATTTATGCTTCTCTTTCTGTTTGTGGACACAAAGTCCTTGCCTTGTGAGGCGATAGAGTTCAGCAGAGAAGATTTTGCTGTGATAGAAATAAAACAAAAGGTTATTTGCACACAAAGTTCTTCTGGCCAAGAGAAAGCTTGAATAAATCAATACTTGCATTTTTTACTGAAGCTTTAAGGAATACCATTTAAATATAACATTGTGCCTTCTCTGAAAAATGTCCAGAACTCTTTTCAGACTTTAGAAACACACAAGCTCATAAAAAAGAAGTAAGGATAACATGTTCTAAATAGTTCTAGAAGACAAAATACTTGTGTTAGCCAAAATCAGGGCAAGAAAAGTTGAATGTGTGTCTTGGAATTTGAGTTGTTTAGAAAGCATAACTTGTTTTCCTCTCTCACGTGCCTATTATAAAGAACCTTTTGCCTTTTCCTCCTCACTCAACAATGACCTAGTAGATCTTTGTAAATCTACTGAACTGAAATCATTGGCAACTAAACCTCATCTCTCAGAACAAGATTAAGTTAAGGAATGTAAGTGAAGGGGAAACAATGGTATCTAGATAAAACAGACATAGGATAAAAAATGCTGTAGCTCATATCACTCCCAGTTAAAAGTCTCAAAGTCTTCCCATTCATCTCCTTTGTCAATTAATGTGTGGGTTTCCTTGTAAGACACAACCATACAAATTTTCTCACCATTTCTTACCATCTTCCTAAAGTTCTTATTATCTCAAAACCTTTGTTCATTTAGTTTTTACCTTACTAAATCAAACTTCCAATTTTCTATATGAACAGGCACCCCCAAATATGCCACTAATGGTGGGCTGAGTTTCTAAGTCAGACTCTAATATGTGCCATAGATAGTGATTGCTTCTGTGAACATAAAAGCCAAAATAAAACTAGGATTTGGTTGCAGAGGCAAAAGGATAAAGTGGATAAAGCAATAAAAAAGTAAGCCCATATGGGTCTTAGAGAGTGTAAGTCCTCAGAGGTGAAGTCCAGAATTTTTCCTGTAAGTTATTTTCTGTAAGATCTGAAAAGTGAGACAAAGTGGATAACAAGCAAAGTTGTGCCATGTACCTAGCCGGACAAGAAGATTACAGTGTAAGGATATCCTGAATCTGTACTTGAAGACTAGAGAAAGTTGAAGCAAGAGTGAGGATAAAATAGGTGGATGAGATTGGTCAAGTCTTGGAGGCACTGAAGTCCAGGGTATTTATACCCTGGTTTATACTGCCAGCAGGAGTCAGAAAAGACATAAGTAGAAATATGACTTGATAAAATTTACATTTTTGAGAAAGTATTCCAGCAACTGTAAATGAGGAAAGAAAGCCTGGCAAGATGCAAAGATGGCAATTAGGGACCAATTCCAGTATTATCCTTGAGACATTCAGAATATCTGGACAAGAAGAGATCAGCCTCTGGGAGCGAAAAAAGTCTAGTCACTCCACTGGAAAGAGATTTCAGAGATGCACCTAATTTTGTCCTAGACTGAAACACCACACCCCACATCAATCACATTCCTCCCCTTAACTCTCTTAATTTTTCCAGAATGCTCTGTAAATGGAAAGGCTTGCCATCCTCAACATAGGATTTAAGTAAAATCATAAAGTGTTGAAGAAAGATTGACAGATACAGTAACAAGATGGTGAGGAAGCTGTGTGACAGTGACTTCTGTGACAGTGTGTATGGTTTTCCCACCACTTTCTATCCCAGGAGACCTCTGCCCTCACCCAGATTCTCAACTAATTTGGATTCTCCTGAAGATTCCTAAACCTTTATCACATCACATTCCATAACAGTGAGAATGAGAATGGCACATATCAAATATAGTACTAAAAATCCATGGTAGTGGGATTGTGATGAAAAAGGAATTCGTGTTCCGGAGAGATAGCATGGAGGTAAGGCATTTGCCTTTCATGCAGAAGGTCATTGGTTCGAATCCCAGCATCCCATATGGGATGCTCCGAGTCTACCAAGAGTGATTTCTGAGCATGGAGCCAGGAATAACCCCTGAGCGCTGCTGGGTGTTACCCAAAAACCAAAAAAAAAAAAAGAAAAGGAATTCGTGGGGCCAGAACGATGGTGCAGCGGTAGGGCATTTGCCTGGCATGTAGCTGACCCAGGATGGATTGGGTTCAATCCCCACCCCCGTGTCCCATATGGTCCCCCAAGCCAGGAGTGATTTCTGGACACAAAGCAAGGAGTAACCCCTGAGCACAAAACAAAAACAAAACAAACAAAAAAGGAATTCATATACACTACTAGTGAGAATGTTGCCTGGTTCCCTGTGGAAAACAGTATGAAGAGCTCAGTAACCTTAGAATTGACTTGCCATGTGACCCACAAAGTCTTCTTTGGGCTTCTACTGACAGGACATAAAAATTCATTCAAAAGAACATATGAACACCTTTATTCATTGATGCACTTACACAATACTAAAATATTGACTGAACCTAGATGTCCAACCACAGATGAATGGATTATGAACATTGGTATATATTCATGATAGAATACTATACTGCTGCAAAGAATGATGAAATAATGCAGTTTATTTTTGCAACCTGGTTGAAACTAGAATTGAGAGTTATTAAATATTCTATCTGCACATCTCTTATATTGTCCCAATCTATTTCTTGTCTTTCATTCTCATTCTGATCTTTCAAGAAACAGAAGTTCTTTATTTTTGAAGAAGTCAAATTTATTTGTTTTATAGATCATATTTCTTAAGAGTTCTGATGATTATTAAATTCAAACCTCAGATTATCAGAGAGTGCATGGAGAAAGATGATCAAATGGGATAAGGGTCTAATGGACTGTGAAGGACAGAGATTGGTACTTGGGTAGTGAGATTATCTGGATCAGAAATTCTATTGTCAAAGCTAAAAATATTGAATTCAATTCATGTATCTTTATTTTGCTATATATATCCACTAGAGTAACATTTGATATTTGTACTTTAAGGAATGTACTAATTTTAGTTTAAATTGTTAAATGAGACAATTTAAATTTGGAAAATTCTTATTTACTTCATACTTGCAGTTTTTATAGAAATACCTAATTTTCACTTTCTAGCCTTGATAATTTTATATACTCTGTTTTTGCTCAATATGGCTGAAACTTTTTAGTCTGAACTCTTAAAAGAGTAAAATTTTGATTATATTGATTTTATATTGTTTTTCTTATATTCATTTTATTTATTTGTGTTTATCATTATTTTTTCTAAATTCTACTTATTTTGACATGTTTGTTTCTAACCAAAGATTGCAACTATTTATTTGTTAACTTTCTTATCGTCTAATGCAGTAGTCCTCAAACTATAGCCCGTGGGCCACATATTTGTTCCCATTTTGTTTCTTCACTTCAAAATAAGATATATGCAGTGTGCATAGGAATTTGTTCGTAGTTTTTTATTTTACTGTAGTTCGTCCTCCAACAATCTGAAGGACAGTGAACTGGCCCCCTGTTTAAAAAGTTTGAGGACCCCTGGTCTAATGCAAGCATTTACTGTTTCTTTATATACCACTTTGGTTATGATTCTGAAACAGTAATTTTTAAAAATTTATGTAAAATATTTTATAGTGTCCTTGTAACCTCTTTGATCCATAGATTTTTTAGCATTGTATTTTTAAAGTCCTCAATATTAAAATAACTAATAATGGGCGATTTTACATATATCATTCTGTTACTAATCTTTACTTTGATGGGTTTTTTTTTTCACCAGAAACAGGCTTTGTTTTATTTTACTTCTTACAAATATTTTGAAAACAGTTAGAACTCAGCATATGGTTTATGTTTAGAAATATTCTGAGTGCACTTGAAAAGAATATATATATCCTTCTGCTGCTCAAAGGGGTATTTTGAAAATGTCAATTAGTTTAATTACTTGGTATTACTACTTAAGACTTCTATATCATTACAGTTGTAGCTGTGGTTACCATCAGTGAACTGATGATTTCAATTTTTCTCTAGCATTTCTTGTACTAAGGATGGGATATTACTTAGAGGGCTTTTAGTCTTGTTCTCCCCCATTTTAAGGAGACTGTATCTCATGGTAAACTGTTGTAACTTGTTCTTTAGTTCTACCCCCTCACCTGGTGCTAGAAAGAGGATTTTATCTATATTGGTTCTGTCTTAGATTTAGGTCTATCCTTTGTCCCTGTTTCCTAAGTTTGGGGTTTTTGTAGGGGTTATTATCTATCCACAGGCTTAGAAGATGATTCAAATCAGACTTAGTGGTTTTTGCCCAAAGGACACTTTCCTAAGAATGTTTATTTCCCCTCTTCCCTTAACAGTGAATCCTCATCTGTCTCTGAGGAGAACACAGTTTGATGCTCCTCCCCTAGTGGCTTGAAGTTTTTGTTCCACCAAGACAATGGGATAGTGTGAGTGTGTGTACATTTTGCGTACAGTACTGGCAATGGTTGCTTTGAACTACACCATGAAGGGGCCATTCTCTGTGTTTCACCCTTTCCTGAGCATCATTTTGAGGACTGGCCCAAGTTTGTGGAATAGGACTCAAGTGTTGGTGCAAACTTTTTTTTTTTCTTGTGATTCTCATCTGTTTTAAATTTATTATACTTCACAATTGAACTTTAGCAAATAGTTAAAGCAATTCTTACTGACTTGTTTTGTTGACCCATATTTATCATATGCTCTGGTCTAGGTAAGTTAACCTCATATTCTAACTGTATCAAATGGACATATATTTCCCCAAATGCAGGCATTTGATTATCCTGCAAAATTCTCAGCTTCTTGATAACTTAGGTGATTTTGTCTCTTATTGTTTGAATGGAACAATTATTTCATTCTTATGTATTAATTACATCTAGAATTAATTCAGTTTTTAAAATTTTTCCTGTTAAGTAAAGTGTACTTTTAAAGAGAAATTTTAGAATACAACAACATTCAGTAGCAAGTACAGGAAATTCTGATATCATCTCTGCTTCTAACTTCCTCCAGCATTACCTCTATAAGCATCATGAACTAAATTTTGTTTCATCATGGACTGTTTTCATTACTTTTAATGTTATGCTTTACATGACAAAGTAAAAGTGAGGTTGTGGTGTCAATTTATAGTTAAAGTAAAATATTCATATGAAAAAGAATGGCCTTTAAACAGGGAGGTTTAAATGAAAAAAATCACTTACCTAGAAGCAAATAAGTAAATTAATATACCTATATTTAGAAGCAATAAGATAATATATTCTTATTCTTGTAAATTCAAGACTAGACATTGATAAGCTGCATTACAGGATGTGTGATATGAGGAAACAACTCCATTTCCTTGAATTATTCTTTGAGGACACAATTCTATTTTCTTTTCTTTTCTATTTTTTTTTTTTTTGGTTTTTGGGTCACACCTGGCAGTGCTCAGGGGTTACTCCTGGCTCCATGCTCAGAAATTGCTCCTGGCAGGCACGGGGGACTATATGGGGCACCGGGATTCGAACCGATGACCTTTTGCATGAAAGGCAAACGCCTTTCTCCATGCTATCTCCCGGGCCCCCACAATTCTATTTTCTTGAAGTTAACTATAAGTCAATTTTCCTAGGCAGAAGAGGAAGCATTCTGCAGAAATTGTAAGGTGGGTTTCTGTCTATGAAAAAGAGAAGCAGAGAATAACTTTGCTGTGATCTTGAAGCTCTTCTCTTCATGTGATGTAAGATGAAGCATTAAAGTCATTAAAGACTTTATTGACATAAATTTTTTTGAGATCAGTAGTGGTAGAATAAAGTATTTTAACAAAAGGTTAATATAATAGGGGTCTACAGAATGAATCACTCCAGTAACTCCCAGTTGCTATTCTCTTTGAAATATCTGATGAAGGAGTCCGGGAGATAGCATGGAGGTAAGGCATTTGCCTTTCATGCAAAAGGTCATCGGTTCGAATCCCGGTGCCCCATATAGTCCCCCGTGCCTGCCAGGAGCAATTTCTGAG
>PVKC010046488.1:0-11227 GCA_004027635.1 Crocidura indochinensis
GGAGATAGCATGGAGGTAAGACATTTGCCTTTCATGCAAAAGGTCATCTTGGTTCGAATCCTGGTGCCCCATATGGTCCCCCGTGCCTGCCAGGAGCAATTGGTGTGACCCAAAAACAAAAAAAACAAAACAAAAAAAAAAAGAAACACTCCTACTTAGTTTCTATGAAGCCAACATTATCCAGATACATAAAGCAAACAGAGACTCTGAATCATTGCTGGTGGGAGTGCTGTCTAGTGAGCCTTTCTGGAAAACAATATGGATATTTCTTTCAAAAAGAAAAGAAAAGAAATTGAGCTTCCATATTGTCCAGCAGTTATATTCCTAGGGATATACCCAAGAAACACAAAAACACAATACAAAAATGCCCTCTGCATGTCTCTGTTTATTGCAGCACTAGTTACAATATTTAGAATCTGGAAACAATTTAAGTGTCCTAAAACAGATAAGTGACTAAAGAAACTGTGGTTTGGATGCAGCTGTTAGGAAAAATAAAGTCATGAAATTTGAATATGTATGGATGAATATGAAAATTATGCTGAATGAAATGAATCAGAGAAGAGATATAGACATGGAATAATCTGACTCATTTTGTGGGATATAAAGAAAATAAAATATAGTATTGTAAAAATATCCAGAGTGTAGAAGAGAATCTGGAGGACTAGTGATAGTAGGAAGCTTGCCACAAAGAGGGGTAAATGGAGTTAGGGTAGTGAATGTTCACTGTGACAATGATAATTGGAACTGATCACTCTGCCAGGCAATAAGAAGTGGAATTAAAAAAATTGATTCCGCTTTTTTACTTTTCTAAGAAATCTCCATACACTTCTCTTAGGGTTTGAAAACAGAAAACAGTCCCATCAACAATGAACATGAGTTTTTATTTTACCACATCCTTGTCAATACATATTGTTTCCATTTTCTTTAATGATATGTGCTATTCTCACTAGTGTGAGATGACATTTGATTGCTGTCTTGACATGGATTCCAATGGTGATAAGTTATGATAAGCATTTTCTCTCATGTATCTATATGTATGTCTTCTTCAGAGAAGGCATTTTTCTCTTCTAGTATGTTGGTAGGTTTCTGTATTTTTGTTGCTTTTATATGTCAGTGATTTATAATTTTAGATATAAACTTTTACTGTATGTTTTGGCCTCAAGTATTTTCTTTCCTTCTGTTGTTCTAGGTTGTGTTTCTTTTGCTATGCACAAACATTTTAATTTGTGTAATCCCATATGTTTATATTGTTTCAATTACTTTTGTCAAAGAGATAATTATTAAAGTTATTTTGAGGTCCATATCTTGGAACATTTTGACACTTTTTCAATATATTTTATTGATTCTGGCCATTGATTCACTTTGAATTGACTTTTTTTAGATATGAGAAATGGATCCAGTTTCATACTTTAAAAAAATCACACCTTTGGTCATATAGATAGTATGGGGTTGAAAAGTTTTATATTTTACATAACCAATCTGTTTTAATTTCTAGCACCATACATGATTCCTGAGCACTGTCAGGATTTATTCAGAAGTGCAGAATCAGTAGTGGACCCTAATAACTGCTGGGTGTGGCACAAATAGAAATGATTAATAAAAAGCATATAGAATTAAATACCAACCTATTTTTGAATAGTTGTTCTCTTTCTAACTATTATAATTGTAACTGACTTTTTCCTTGAAAATCTTCAATTTTTTCTATTAAGCATAAGAGTTAAAACATTATTTTCCCTTTTCAGTGTTAGAAATTAAACAGAGCTTTGCATTCACAAGATCTACTGTTGAGCTAAATCTGTGAATTCCAAGATAAAAAATTTTCAGTCTGACTCTTGACTATTGTCTGAAATATTTGAAAATAAATATTTAATTATCTATCATTAACTTATATAAGTTTTTAAATAATATTTTATTTAAATAACTTGGTTACAAACATGATTGTGGTTGGATTTCAGATATATAAGAAAATACCCCCCCCATCAACAGTGCAACAATTCCACCACCAATGTCCCAAATATCCCTCCTGCCCACCCTGCCCCCGCCTGTACTCTAGACAGGCTTTCTATTTCCCTCATACATTATCATTGTTAGGATATTTCACAATTCATAATGCATCTCAGACTTTTCATATTTCAATGAACCCCCATCTTGCATAAATAAAAAATCTATTAACTTATCAAATGATCTATTATTAATGTGAAGTATGAACAAGACAAATTTATGACACAGTGGCATAGCTGCTTTTTAAAATCACTTTAGATGAGCAACACATACTTTTCTTAACGAAAGGGTTGATTTTAGAGATATAGCATGTGGTTCTGAAAGGTTATACCTTGCTCTGCACTCAGGAATCACTCAGCTCTGGCTTGCTGACCACATGGATCAGACTTAATCTGTGTGCAAGAAAAGTACCATACCAACTGTACTATTCTCCAACCCCTAACCTACATCGACTTATATGAATAGAATTAGATAAATATATAGATGAATATGAATAAATGTGGATGAATAGATTAATAGATATCGTGCCCACACGTTTTTTTTTTGACTTTGGGGTCACACTCAGTTGTGGTCAGGGCTTTCTCCCAGTTTTGTGCTTAGGGATCCTTCTTGCTAGCACTTTCATATATGTTGCTCGAAACTAAATCCAGGTAGACTTCATAGATGGCATGTCCTCACTAGATAATTAATATTAGAGGCAGGGAACACACAAGGTAATAAACACTTTAAATGTTTTTGTTAGGGACTTATTACTATTAAATATTAAGTAGTATTTGTTGCAGTTAACTTAGAGCAATTTGTGAAGGGATAGTTAGTAGATTCAAGATGGAAATTTTCTTCTTTCCTCTATCTCAGACACCCAAAAGGCAGTTAGGTTGGTTGTGGTTGAGAATGTCTTCCAGGAGTACCCACCTATTGTAGGCATTTGTGACCTATCTATTCAGAAATTATCAGATATTGCTGAAATCCCACTTATTTGACACAGTGTCAGAATTATTCCCTGCCATCAGTTTTAATCTAAGGAACTAAAGCAGAAAAAATAAAATCCAAACCTTATCCAGATATTTTACAGGTTAGTCATATTCTCTCACAGAATTGAATTGCTGGTGTAGGGGGTTATTCTTTTATGATTGAAACCCAACTACTAACATGCTTGTAATCATGGTGCTTAAATAAATATATTATTTAAAAATAAAAATTAAAAAAATAAAAAATAAAGAGACCTTATATTAAAAATTAAAAAAGAACGAATCTCAAAAGGAGATTAAACAGTTTTATTTACATGATCTGAGGAAAGAGTCTATAACACTCAAAAATATTCTATAAAGGAAAGGTGTCAATGAAATATCATGAATTAAAATACATGAATTACACATATCAAGTTGAGATAAATGTAGCTTCCAAAATGGGGAAGCATCTTGTTTGCTTTTGTAAAGTTGATTTTATTATTTTTTTTCTCCCAAATTTTCCTTGTTGATGCTTTCTATTTAAATAAGTTTCCTTTGCTAGGGTGTTTTCAGGAGAAAATAAATTTGAGGTTTTAGTGATCCAGCGTCATGTTTTTTTTATCAGGTACTTTATTACTTAGTGCTTTTTGGAAGGGGTTTCAACTTTCTCTGAGGTCTTACTCTTCTCATTAACTGTGTCTACAAAGTGATTTTAGTCATCATACACATATTGACTACTTTAGGACTAGTAATTGACTAATTTATTTAAAACATATCTCGGGATCAGAGAGATAGCATGAAGGTTAAGGTGATTGCCTTTCATGCAGAAGGAGGGTGGTATGAATTCCGGCATCCCACATGGTCCCCCGTGCCTGCCAGGGTCGATTTTGAGCCTGGAGCCAGTAGTAACCCCTGAGCGCTGCCGGGTGTGACCTAAAAACCAAAAACCAAAAGAAAAAAAAATACTTATTTAAAACATATCTCTGAGAAGTCATTTCTCATCCTCTATCCCAAACTCTACCTGTTTCACCCTCTTACAAATTTTTATTTAATTAATTAATTAATTTTATTTTTTGATTTGGGGCTACACCCGGTGAAACTCAGGGGTTATTCCTGGCTATGCGCTCAGATCGCTCCTGCCTGGCTTGGGGGACCATATAGGACACTGGGGGATTGAACTGTAGTCACATGCAAGACAAATGCCCTACCACTGCATCATCGATCCTGCCCCAGAAATTTATTTTTATGAGAAAAGATAGCTTTCTGAGAATAGTAGCATAATTTGGCTAAACTGATATTTGCCAGGCAGAATAAATTTCTATGTGTTTTATTGAACATCCATATTTATTATTCTGGGAGGTAGATTCAAAATTGTTTTCTGAAAAGCAACTATTTTGTCACAAATTCTATTTAATACAGAACTTAATGTATAGATCACTATTTTCCAATTTCAATGTGATTTTTCTTTATTATAATAATATTAAGATGAAATCGCTTAGATTTCCTAAAAGTACTGTGATGATTTAAAGAGTTTTTCATCATGAATTTCTTAGGTAAATTAAAATGGTTAGTCTTCAATATTAAATTTATTTGAAATTAATATCAATATATCTATGTGAAATACTATTTTTCTTATGTAGCTCAATAATTCAGCATTTGTTTATTTTGCACTACGTGTAAAATATTGTGCCAGCAAAATTGATGGGCAACAATGACAAGAGGGAATAAACAAAGAATACGTTGCCAAATGTTAAGATTGCTTTGGAACGTCAATTTTACGAGTCATAGGAAAATGCCATAAGACTTGAGTATGATTCAAGTTGAATGCAGTAAATGTTTCACCAGACGCTTAGGTAAAATACAATGAGATTCAAAAGAAATAGTGTTAAACATCCTTTACTTTTTATGTCTGGATCTTACAAAAATAACAAAACTTGTAGAAATAAATAATTATGGGTGTATAATATATATTTAAATAGATAAAGTAATTGTATATAAGAAGTAACTGTAAAAATGCATTTTGTGGGTTTGTTCATTGTTTTGGTGTTTGGGCAAACCTGGCTAAGCTGAGTTTACTCATGGTTCTAAGCTTAGGGGATATGTAGGAAAAAGGATAAACTTCTGGGCAAAATAACTGAAAGAATTAAAATGCAATTATCAGTTTTTATCTTTTCTACCACATTTGGAATTTGTCAAGGCTTTCTCTTGGTTCTATCCTTAGGGAAACACTCTGTTGGGGTTTGGGGAAACCATATGTGATGACTGACTGGTATGAAACCCTGTTTGTCCTCATTCAAGGCCATACTCAATCAATACATACTGTCGTTTACTATAACCCAATTTGTATTTTTAACTGTGTGTAGAAGGAGAGATTATAGATGTATTATCTGGGGATTCTTTAATTACATATGCTTCATTCTACACTAGAAAATAAAGCCTTGAAAAGAAACTGATACACTAACACTTTTTTGGAAAAGTGTTTTGGTTCCAGGAAATAAACATGGAATAGGACAAATGGGGCAAAAAAAAAAGGAAAACAAATATAGGTGTTATATAATTGAAATTTCTATTTTACTAGATATAATCATAGTTATTTGGTTAAGTGTACTCTAGGAAACTACCACAACTAAATTTCGATATAGTATGTCACAGAATTAAAGGTAAACAATTTATCTTTCATATGTTTCTCATCTTATATCTCATGGTTTAAAATTCAAGTTATAATTTTTATATGACTTTAGAGGTTTGGGTGATAGGAATGGAGGAAGGATGGGAAGACGGAAAGTGTCTATGTAGAGGAAAATATTCAACCAGAAGAAAAAAGTGATGCTAAAAGGTGTTATTATAACATAATATATTTATATACATTTATATATTAATTAAATGCAATTAAATTAATTACATTTATATTAATATAAAATATATTATATACATTTAAATAATTATTGTCATATACTATAATAAAGCCAGTTATTAAAATAATACACTATTATTTATATATACATATATATATATAAAGCATCTCTTGTAGAAGTTTACTGGTGGTTGTAATTGGGTTTGAAAGATATTGGTAATTAGAGCAGCATCAGTTCCTCTTGTATTTTACATAAACATCTTAATTTATGAGGGGTAAAGATTAATAATTATGGCTACACTGATTTTTAAGAATTATTTCTACTTGTCACAAGCATTGGCTTTTCTGTATCTCCATGACAAGTAGATAATGTGATTTCAAAATGTCAACATAATCTATTTTCTGAACTTCTTTATGGTTTTGATTATGTTAACCTAAACTTCTGAGAAAATTAAATCTAAAGTAAATAATAAATTAAATGAGTAAAATTGCGGAGAAATTAAGGAAAGTTGAAAAATAATAAATAAAAATGATATATTACAGAGCTTGTTACAAGTTCAAAAATGTGTGTATAGTAGCTAGGTCATCTGGGATATCTGATAAAGCTCTTCATTTTTTTGGGGAAATAATCTATTTGAGTAAGGAGATGTGAGAGCACTCCATCTAGGGAAGGAAGAGGAAGCATTTATTTAGTCAGCTCTTTCTGCATTTCAGCAGTTGAAGATTGCCTTTTAGTCTGTTACTGTTTCATACTTTCAAATTAAATTACATACATCCTTAGGGATGTCAGGAAATTATGGGATTTATGGAGGTACTTTAGACACATCTGGGTTTTAGTGCTACTATGGCTCATGCTGAAATATGTGCCATAAAAATCTAGTCTTACTCAGAGAAATTTGAGGCAATTAGAGATGATAGGAAATGAGGTAATAGTTAACAGCATTTGGAGATTAAAGACTTTATATATCCAGAAAAATATGATCTTTAGCAGATACTAATAATCTGTAAGGGAAAGTAATTGCATAAAATATATTCGATGGCCACAGAGATAGTACAATGGGTCGGACATATCCTTTACATGTGGAAGGCCAGGGTTCAATTCCAGGCATCCCATATGATCCAGAATGTCTGCCAAGAGTCATTTCTGAGCACAAAACCAGGAGTAATCCTTGAGCATCACCAGGTGGGCTCCGCCTCCCAAAAATAGATATATGTGATATATTTCATGTTGAAATAATTGTATATATTTCTATTTGAACTTAATCCATTCAAATAGTTTTCTAGCTCCAATTTATACATTTATTTTACATAATACTGACTATAGATAATATGCATATTTATATTAATATTTTCATTGATTTACTATTTAAAATACAGATGGCTTATCACTGTGTTAGATTCATATAGTATTTGTTCCTTGCAATTTTTACAATTTTTCCTTACAATATTGTTCCATACAATTTATTCCTTTTACAAGTTTTATTGTTTAATTCATATATATTTAATGTTTATGGTAAATTATATTTGTACATAACTTTGCTTCCATGATCCAAAAATGCTGCTCCATGCAACATTTAATAGTTTTAGCATTCATGGTTTTGTAATACATAGCTATTACACGTAAACCCTCACCAAAAACTCTAAGACTTCTACTAATGTTCTTATGTTGCTTCCAATCAATCTCTTTATTCCTTCTAATCCAACACTTCATTGCCTGGTAAACTCAGTTTTGTAATTCAAGGCCAAGAGTTGCCATTGTTTAATACTAACTATTCTCTTACTTTGTTTCTCTATATATCACAGATGAGTGATGCCATCCATTTTTTCTTTCTTCCTTTTACTTCTTTCACCTAACATAATACTGTACAGTATTGGAACAATCAAGTTACTATAAACCAAATGACATCTTTACTTCTAGCTGCACAATATTTCACTGTGTATGTATGGACTTATATGTCAAAATGTTTATGTCAAATTTGAGTCATTTGTGGGCTAGAAGTGTACACTTTTGTAGGAATTGGTCTAGGAACATTGTATGATTGAAACTCAACTATCTAAAACTTTGCTACTGAATAGTTCATGGTGATTCAATTAAAAATGGAATAATACTCTATAATTTTCAGTCACCAAATTATTGATTTTTGTTAATTTTTCCAGATGTTCTTTATATATTGTACAAGTATTGCTTAGGACTTTAACCATAACTGGACTTAAATATGCACTTCTTATAGATGAACTGTTTTTAGTCTTTTATGTTTTTATGGTCTTTTATTTCAATTATCATAATTTCCAGAACACAAAATAATTAATTATCTTTTTCCATTTTTGTAGAACTACCTAAATGAGTTAAGAAAAATCTTTTGAAGGAGAATTTTGAGATAGTGTGGTGAACACTTCCAGGTGTGACAACTGCAAAAAGCCAAGAAATAAAACAGGCAAAAATAATCTTTATTTTCATAGTTTATTTAAGCTATTATTTATATAAGGTATATAAGTATTATAATATAACCAAATTGCTATTCTTGATGGAGAACCAAAAATTAAACATTTGATTTTATTTATTTTAGTGAGATTTTTATTTTGCAAATAGAACAGGTAATATTTGAGCATTCTTTTATATTTTTCCTTTCATTTTGAGACAGAAAACATCAAAATGCTGTATTAAGAATTTTATACAAGAATAAATACCTTCATACATTTTAAAATTTTATACAAGTAATTAATTCTGAAAATTGACAATTCTGAAATTAAAAATACATAGTCATTAGATTCTTATTAGGTAAATTTGCTGAACTTCATTTTTATGAGAGTGTAAATAAATATTTAATATGTTAAAGATAAATGTAAATATTTCATATTTTATCAAATGCATTTGGACAAAACTACAAAACATAACTTAATATAAATTATATTATATATGATGCCTTCACATCTGATGATTATTCTAGTATGAAATTTATATAGTTTAGGGGCTGGAATAATAATACAGTGGGTAGGCTGTTTGTCTGGCTGCAATCAACTAGGATTCAATTTCCAGTGCCATATAAGATTCCTAGTTAGCCAGTCAATAGTGATCTCTTAGCCAGATCCAGAAGTAATTCCTTAGCATCACAGATATGATCCAAACCCAAAATAATTATATAGTTTTTTAAAATTTAATACTAGTTGAAAATTAATTACAGAGCTAGAAAGATGGACAGGTAGGCAAACTAGGTGCAATTTCTAGCGCTGCATATGACCTCAAAGCCTTATCATGAGTGATTCCTAAAAACAGTACCAGTGATAAGCCCTAAGACCACAGGGTGTGTTCCCCAAAGCCACCATTCTTTTCTCTTCTTTTATAATTTAAACTTTATTGAGTTCTACATAAAAATGAGGTCATGCAGCATAATTTCAAATGAGATCATGCAAATAAAATCATTCGTCTTTCTGTGTTGTGACCTTCTACTTTATAACCTCATTCTGATCAGATTAAAAGTGACAGAAATAATTTTATCCAAAATTACTCTTGTTATTGACTAGCCATGGTTACAATAGTCTTAATATCATTGATTTTGTGTACGAAGTTGCTGCACCCACTACTACTAATGTCACATCTACTCTCCCACATCCTATTCATTATCTTTTCATAGTCACTTATGACATTTTAAAACCTTGGATATCACAATTAATAATTGCAGTAAACACATAATTCAGATTTGCTAAAAATACCAATTTGGGGGCCAGCTCAGTGGCGTTAGAGGTAAGGTGTCTTCTGCCTTGCCAGCACTAGACCAGGATGGACCGCGGTTCAATCCCCCAGCGTACCATATGGTCCCCCAAGCCAGGAGCGACTTCTGAGCGCATAGCCAGGAGTAACCCCTAAGCGTCATCTGGTGTGGCCCACAAACCACCTCCCCCCCAAAAAAATTAAGGGACTATAGTGATAATACTAAGTTCTTTATTTCTTATTTGTCTTTTTTATATTTGGTTTGGGGGCCACATCAGGTGGTACTCAGTGTTTATTCCTGCCTTTTTGCTCAGTGAGCACACCTAGTGACTTCCAGGGATTTATTGGGTGCCAAAGATCTAACCCTGTTGTCTATGATGTACTATTGCTCTAGCTCTTAGTTTTATTTTGATGTTTAGTAAGGGAACCTTAGACAAATTTAGACTACGACTTACATTTTATTTTTTTTAAGTTATTTAATTAATCTTGGAAAATGTTCTTAGTTTTGGGCTTAGCTAGATCCATAAAAGAACAACTATATATAATTTGTTCTCACTTCCTTAGATGTTGTTTATGAAAGTTAAACAAAATGGTCATTATAATTTAAAGATATTCTTATTAAATTTATCTTATTTATAAGTAGGTAAAATTACTTGGACAAAAATATGAGAGACATAAATTTTGTCATAATAAAGTACTAGCTTTAATGTAGAGCTGTGAGGATAAATATAATAATGTTATAATAATCAAGAACTGATTTTTTTGGTTGAATAAACTGTGTACTTATAAATGACTAATTGCTTCTCTAGTCATGTAGAGAATGCAATCCCTATTCAACAGCTACCGACTTTAAAATACAATGTACACAACACTCTTATAACTTTGCTTGTTGAAAATTATTAGGAAACCTAAACAGAATTTAGCCACAGGATTTTAATAAATTGATCACTGGCATAATGAACTAACATATTACAATTGTTAAAGCTTCATTTCATATGGTATTGATTTCATATATTGATATATTAAGTTTCTAAAATATATTGTTTACAGAAATAGACGAGCATTTTATAGTTAAAATCACTTATCTAAATTCTATTCTTTATTTTTTTGAGAAATCTCCATGTTGTCTTCTTTAAAGCTGAACCTGACAAAATACTCATCAACAGTGAAAGACAATTTTTTTTCCTCCACACTACTGCCAATACTAGCTGTTTCAATCTTTTTAACATAACATTGTCACTGGTATTAGATGATACTTCTTAGTTGTTTTGATTTGTATTTTTTTCTGATTATAAGTGACAATGAACACTATGTGCCTACAGACCATATGTAAGTCTTTTACAATGTCTGTTTATTTCCTTTCCCCATATTTTTGATGGAATTATTTTGTTGATTTGTTGCTGAGCATTCCGAGTGATTCTTTTTCTTGATATAAGTCCTTTGGTTTGCAAATACTTTCGCTCATTTAACATGGTGTCTATTTTCTCTTGCGTTTCTTTTGCCATATAAAATAAATTAAAAAAAAGAAAAAAAAGAAAAAATGATTTAACGGGTCCGGAGAGATAGGACAGCGGCGTTTGCCTTGCAAGCAGCCGATCGGTTGGTTCGAATCCCGGTGTTTGAGCAGACAGCCAGGAGTAACCCCTGAGCACCGCTGGTTGTGGCCCAAAAACCAAAAAAAAAAAAAAAAAAAAAAAAAAAAAAAAAAAAAAAAAA
>PVKC010046489.1:0-11273 GCA_004027635.1 Crocidura indochinensis
CTAAAGCCATTTCAATTTCTTCTGCTGTAAGCAATCACTTCTAATTCACTGAGTCTTTGACAGGGTAACCCAGGGACCACAGTGAGTCCTGATGATAAAGAATCTCCAGTTTTCTTAGACTCAACTGACACCTGGCTGTTTCTGATCTTTGCTGGAAAGTCTCTGCCCTTTCGTACATGCTGGAAAATTTCCTCTGGTTGAGACAGAAATGTTTTCTTCTAGATTTCCTAACTCATGTCCAGACCTATCTCACCATCCTTACAGACAAGACATGAGCCTATTCAATCCGTAACTTGGAAAGTCAGTGTGCCATTTTGAATATGCTATGTACGAGATTATTTTGTTGCTGATATATAAAAAATGCTTTGTCACTATGTTTTACCATATATCCTTTATATATGGTATATATATATATATATATATATATATATAAAGGTTACCATATAACCTTTATATCCTGTTGCACCTTGATGTTCACATGCTCTTAGAAAAATAGAAATAAGGGGGAAAAGATAGCATTCCAGAGTTTCTTATTGAAAGTAGTGAAATTCTATGCTGAAATTTGAACTACCTCCAAAAGTTTGTATAAAACTTTTTAAGGAGAAATTTGACAAAAGTCAAAAGGGTATTTGAAGTCACTGTTTGCCATTTGGGTAAAAATGTCTCACTGCTTTTGAAAATATGTACTTGAAGCTCTAGACAATGTTGACATGGGAGATAAAGCTTTGTGGGGGGGAATTTCTTGTAGAAGTCCCTGAAGCAACAAGACCAAGTGAGATCATTTGTGAAGTGTCAGAGGTTCCATTGAAGCAACAAGACCAAGTGAGATCATTTGTGAAGTGTCAGAGGTTCCATTGTTGAAGGACTTGTCTTCCATCTATAGTTTTGATCTGACTCTGGATCTGTAATTTTATTTCTTGTCTGAACTTATCGTAATCATTTCTCATTCTATGTCTTTTTGCTGTAGATATTTTTTTAGGTCATACCAAGTGACCAAGTGTTGTTAAGCACTTATTCTTGACTCTGTGTTCAGGTATCACTCCTAAGGCTTGTGGGATAATTTGGATACCAGAGATTGAATCCAAGTTGACAACCGGCAAGGCCAATGAAACACCGTATCTGCTATACTGCAATACTGCTCAAGGCCCCACCGGTCTCTGCCTTTTCAATTCCTCTTGTTTTTGGTAGGGTGGTGAACTAGGGTTACAACAGCTCCTTCCCATTTTTTTCTATACTCATTTCTAATGTTCTTCCCCCATAAGGTATTGAGAATTTTTGTCTGGATTTTTTTGTTTGTTTGTTTGTTTGTTTGTTTGTTTGTTTTTGAGTCACAACTGGTGATACTCAGGGGTTACTCCTGGATATGCACTCAGAAATTGCTCCTGGCTTGGGGGACCATATGGGACACCAGGGGATCAAACCATAGTCCATCCTAGGTTAGTGTGTGCAAGGCAAATGCCCTACCGCTGTGCCACTGCTCTGGCCCCAGATATTGAGGTTTTTAACAATCACTGGCACCCTAAGTAACTCCGGTGATCAAATGGCATTATTTTTAGAGTATCTGAAATCAGTGATGGGTCTAGAATCTAATGAGGCTCTTGAAGGGAGATAATAGAATTCCAACTTGATCTCCAAGATCAAGCAGGATAAGCTGGTCAAGGAGGAACAAATGCAAATAGAAGAGACCCCCAGACCATCCACTCTTATATGTATTGAGAGGTTGGGATTTGTGGGAATTGAAACCCAGGGTTGAGTTCCCTTATATCTTTGCATATTTCTTTGTATGTTTACCTAGGATTATTTGATACGGACATTTTGTACATTCTTGCTTTAAGCCACGGCTAATTCTTAACTCAGTCCTCTAGTTCTTTTGACTCCTCTGTGTCTAATTCCTATAAGTAGCAGGACCATAAAACTTGAGTCCTTGTGGAGAAATTCTGCTCCTGAAGTTTCAGATCTTCCTGCTAGTTTAGATATTGGGTTTGATTAGCCTTCCCCTCTTCTCTTGCTTGCTTTTATCTGTTGGGTTTCGTGGTTTAGGCCTTGCCTAGCTCTCGTCTGGTACTTCTAGTCTGGTACTGTTTATTGCCCTATGGAGAACTGTCCCTTTCTGGAGTTCATTAACTGGAGTTAGAAATGAACTTCTGTTCATCTCCTATGGAGGTTCTGTGAATTGTAGGCACCAGTTTTCCCTCACGAATTATTGTGTGAGTCCGTTTTCTCTCAAGTAGCTTTGATGAACATTGACATCATCATTGCACAGGCATTGGAAGGAAGACAGGGAGTTGTAGACTCATCTAGGTGGTGGTAGACACAGGGTTTGTTAGTGACATTGACTGGGTGCCAAAGTTCTTTCTCTAAGACTTCATGGAGGTATGAGGAAGTGGGAAAGGAAGGGTAAGATCATTTTTAGCTGAAGGAGCCAAAAAGATTAGATCTTCTAGAGTGACATAGTTTGGGAGTGTTTTACCTCTCAGTTTCTGAGAGGTAGCTTCTGACTAATGAATGGAGTGGCAAGAAAACATGGGAGGATCTCTATCCATCCAGGTTTCAGAAGCAGTGCTAGCATGACCTTTGATATCTGGAGCAAGTAGTGTTCTTCTGTGTTTAAAATCATGTTTATCCTCCCTTAGAAAATGAGGTGTAAGCACAGAAGCTTAACTGCAATAAAGACTGTTAAACACGCCTGGCCTCTAGGTAATCTATGGTTTTTGACAACTTTCATCATCTTTTTGCTGGAGAAATTCTGACATCTCCCAGGTATAATAATCAATAACTCAGTCATTTGTTGGAAAACACATTTTTCATGAGCACTCTTCCTATATTTAATTACCAGTGTAGGGTTGCAACCCACAGTTTAGGAAGCAGGGTTCAAGAAATGTTAGTTCAAAGATGTGGAGAAACACATGCTGAGTTTATCAAAGTGGGCAAAAATGCCTACTTTATGAGCCCAGTCAACTTGGAGCACAATGTCTTGGAAGTGGGAACTTCCCATCTGTGGGGAAAGCACAAATGTTGCCACACTGGTCAGCTATGAATAGCAATGGCTCCACTTGGCTCTCCGCTCCTAATGGAGCAAGTTTTGATCCCAACTCTGGCTTTCCTCCCCTAATTCTCTGCAGAATAGCTGACATTCTTCCTTTTTCCTTTTAGAAGGTGGATTAGCACCACCTGTCTCAGCTAACATTCATGGGATTCAGCAGGAAAAACAGTATTAGGAAGGGGGGTGAAGCTCCTTTGAATACAGTATTTTCGGATTATTTCTTGGGTTGCTAAACTGCTACCTTTGTATTCAAAGGTGATGAGACATTTTCAGGAGGGGAGACAAACAGCCCTGAAAGGTGTCAAGTTCAAAGAGGGCTGATGAAAAGAGCTTCCAAGAACCAAAGCCCTTGGAAGAGAGAGCAATAGATCGCAGGCGTTGCTTACATTTGGTGCAGAAATGTTACAGTTGAGGGAAGGATTGTGGTCATCACCTTGCTGCCTTGTCCCACCCTTTCTTCTGTGGGAGGTATTAACTTGGGTTCTCTTTCCAACTGGAGCTTTGCCATCTAGCCCATGCAGCTCAATGATTTTCTCTGTAAGGCCAAAAGCCAGAAAGCCACAGTCTCCAGAGAGGTTCAAAGGTCTGATTCCAAGCTGAGAGTCCTAAAATCTGCACTTAGAGTTGGGATGCGACAGAGATGGCATTAGGGGCTATGTAGGCATTTAAGTTTTTGATGCCTCATTATCTCTTTTTCAAAAATGGTGATAATGGAGACTCTTTCTCTCTCTTTCTCTCTCTCTCTCAAGCCTGGGAAGATTAATGAGTTAATGTTTGGTGAAGTGCTTTGAGATTCTTAGATGAAAGGTACTACATAATAATTATAATAGCACTTTGTTCTTACATAGTGCCTTTCTTCCAGGGAGCTCAAACTGCTTTACCAAAATTATTTCATTAATCCTCACAGCATCCCTGAATGGCAGGTAACAATTACTAAACCCCCTTTTTGATGCAGAAATATGGGGCCCAGAGAGATTGAATGACCTGACCAAAGTCATACAAAGAAAAATATCAGTTAAAACTACCAGAGGAATTCTGAGTTGATTCCTTCCTTCACAGGTTTACCCAACATTTACCCACAATTACATGTTAAACACCAAACACACTGAGAGGAGAGGCTGTTATAGAAATTAAGATAAAAGCGGGGGCTAGAATGATGGCACAGCAGTAGGGTGTTTGCCTTGCATGCCGCTGACCCAGAAATGACCTGGGTTTGATCCCCAGTGTCTCATATGGTTCCCCAAGCCAGGAGCAATTTCTGAGTGCAAAGCCAGGAGTAACTCTGACTGTTACTGGGTGTGGCCCCAAAATCAACAACAACAACAACAACAACAAAAAGAAATTAAGATAAAAGCACATTTTATTCTTTTTGCAATTAAAATGATGAGATTGTTATAAGTACCAAATTAAATACCTATAATATTCATCATAATATCATTACATATTTTTCAGCATTATCATATGATGCAGTCATCTAAATCAACATGTGTTTGTAAGCACCAGTAAACAAGTCGCTGTATTTCACTTTACCAATGACATGTCAGGGGGCTTGAAGATAGAAAGGAAGTGAAAGGATGATATCAAATATATGGCTCATGAATTCTACTTTTGGGTATCTATCACCAGGACAAAAAAATTAATTCAAGAAGACTTATGCACATTATTAGTCAGTACAGCACTCACTACAGTAACTAAGATTTGGAACCAACTCTAGATGTTCAACAACAAATGAGTGGACCATAAAGGTATAGTACATATGGAATACTACACAACTGTAAGGAAATACTATTTGCTGCAACTTGGATGGAGCTGGAAGCTATATTAAATAAAATAAACTAGAAGAAGGATATATATAAACAGAATACATATTAAGAAAATATAAGTATTATATAAGACTTGAACCATCTTGTTCTGCCTTACAAATTGAGGGGGAAATAATGGATGGCACCAAGACCGAACAGTCGTATGAACATTGAGTAGAAATAAAAAATGATCAGACTTGAACACCAAATCCAAAGCCAACTACAACAGAATCAATACCCAATCTACAAGAGGTTAGACACAGTAAGAACCACTTATACTAGCAGCCCGGGGGGCAAAGAAGGACCAAAATGGAATGTATGCTGGGAACAGGGGTGGAGGGAGGACAACATCGGTAGTGGGAATGCCCCTGAGTCAATGTCACTATGTACCTGAAATACTACTGTGAATGATTTGTAATTCACTTTGGTCAAAATAAAAATTATTAATAAAAAAGAATATAAGTATTTATTTTGTGGTTTTTGGATCACACCCGGCAGTGCTCAGGGGTTACTCCTGGCTCCATGCTCAGAAATTGCTCCTGGCAGGCACGGGGGACCATATGGGGCACCAGGATTCGAACTGATGACCTTTTGCATGAAAGGCAAACGCCTTACCTCCATGCTATCTCCCGGGCCCCAGAATATAAGTATTAAGAATAACTGCATGAGAAAATACAATGGTTTAAAAGAGGAGATGCCTAGATCACCCTTGGACTCAGAGTATAGTGAGGAGAAGGAAAGAAAAAAAATTGAGGGGAAAGGGAGAAAGATGGATGAGAAATATGGGAGGAGGGAAGCAAAGATCAAGGGGGTTGGGGTACACGAATAATGTTGAGGAAAGACAGAACTACTGAATCAAGAACACTGAAATCAGGAGACCCAAACTTTGGCAATGAAATTCCAAGGTGTCTGTCAAAATGACACACTGGGTATGAGAATTGGGGATAAAAGAGTGAATCTGGGAATATTGGTGGAGAAAAGTTGATACTGTCAGAGGGATCAGTAAAGGAACATTGTATATTTAAAACCCAACTATGGGGGCTGGAGAGATAGCATGGAGGTAAGGCATTTGCCTTGCATGCAGAAGGACCATGGTTTGAATTCTGGCATCCCATATGGTCCCCCGGGCCTGCCAGGAGTGATTACTGAGCGTGGAGCCATGAATAACCTTTGAGTGCTGTCAGGTGTGACCCAAAAACCAAAACAAACAAACAAACAAACAAAAAAAAACCTCCCCCAACTAAGAAGAATGTTGTAAACCAGAATTCTAACAAATAAACTTCATAAAAAATAAACTGAAGGGAGGCAAAGGACATAAGAAATAATGAGGGGTAGGGGCCAAGGGGACTCAGATGTAATTGTGGGGATAAAAAACGACAGAACTAAATATCTAAGCCAAAGTCAACAAGGAAATCACAAGACCCAAACTTTAACAACCAAACTGGAAAAGATGCCTGTTATAATGGCAGTCTGGGGCAGGGTTGGTAGCATGGAAGGACTCTGGGCACATGGGTGGAGGGATGTACATCCTGGTGGTGGCATTGGTGCTGAAACATTGTATGTCTAAAACCTAACTATGAATAACTTTTTTTTGTTTTTGTTTATTTTGGGGGAGTCACACCCGGCAGTGCTCAAGGGTTACTCCTAGCTCTACGCTCAGAAATCGCTCCTGGCAGGCTGGAAGGACCATATGGGACGCCTTACCTCCATGCTATCTCTCCGGCCCCCTAACTATGAATAACTTTTTAAATCACAATGCTCTAAATAAAAAAATTTAAAAACCAAAGCATGTTTTTTTTTTTTTTTGTCCAATGAGTGACCAAAAGGACACAATTTATTGATCAACAGGAAGCAAAGAGTGTTTTTGGACAGGAATATGAGTTAAAACATTTAAGCTGGGTGCATAAGGCACATGAGAACCCTTGGAGATTGTTGAAGTAGAAGGAATGAGGTCAACTTTATATTTAGAAAATCACTCAGTTGGCTGAGAATAAGATTTGGATGTAAAGAGACCAGAGTCTTGAGAGCAGGAACACAGTTCTCGAAGTCCAGACCAGTTAGTAGGTCACTCTTCATGGCTTTTTAAGCTATTGAGACGGGAGGTTGCCTTGAAATTCTGCATATGGCACTTGAAGAAAACAGCTCTAACAATGCTCTTTCAGAGCTACTAGGTTTTCTCACTTCAAGAAGCACACAAATGTCTTTTAGAAAACAGCAGATCATGTAGCACGCAGCCTTTCAAGGATGGCAGTGAGTGACTGAAATCTATCATGCAAAATGGTTGCATCTACACCAATTACTTATTATAATAGGAAGAATGTCTTTGTTATACTATTTGTTAAGTAATCTCTCTAAATTAGAGACAAGAGAATGATCTTCAATGCAAAAAAAAAGTGTTGTGTAAATGTGTTTTTTTTTATTTCGCACAATGTGAGACTCTGATGAGACATGTTTATTTTTATTTTTCTCCATCATGGTAACTATAGAGTCAATTTTCTTGATCACTTGTACTTTTTTTCTAGTCAAAATCTGTTTCAAATCTAATGGAGAAATATTGAAAGTATTTTGGCTACATTCCCCCCCCACCCCCCCAGGAATAGGTAGATGTAGATCCACAGGCTATAGGAGGTAGTTGAAGATGGCCATGGATTTTTCAGAATGACAGTTACTCTGTTATCATGATTCCTGGTATTAATGAGGGGGGAAAGAGAGAGAGAGAGAGAGAAGAAATATATTTGCCCCAATGACAGGCAGGGGAAAGAGTGATAGAAAGGAAACCAGGGACATGGATGGTGAGAAATGTTCAAGAGTGAAGGGTGGTGGACATTGTACTTCAATTACAAATAACTTTGTAATCATGGTGTTTAAATAAAAGAAAAACAAAACAACAAAATTAAATCTTCATAGTATTTCTTTGAAAAATCATTTACAGTCATGGAGTCCACTTGAATCTGTAATATTTTGAAGCCAAATAATTGATTGGTTGTGGCATTCCTGAAGAATTACTCTATTAATTTCATATTTAAGAAGATGGATCAGAGTAATAATACAGTGGGGAGGGCGCTTGTTTTGCAGGCTGCCAACCTAGGTTTGAACCCTGGTGTCACATGCAATCCCCCTGTGTACCATCAGGAGTCATCCCTAATCATTGCAAGTTATGGTCCCAAAAAATTTAAAGTGGGTCTTTTGGTGACAGGAAGAATAAGAATAATACAGTGGTAGGGCTTTTGCCTTGTAAGTTGTCCACTCAGTTCGATCCCCAGCACCATATCTGGTACACCTAAGGAGTAATTTGAGCACAGAACCAGGAGTAAACTCCTAACACTACTGGGTCTGATTCAAAAACAGCAACAATAAAATAAAATAAAATAACCTACAATATTAACCAATAACCAACTCATCAGCCGGTGTCAGACTTTTGAGATATATTTTCTTTCCTACCACCTTGAAGACTGACTGGCATAGAACAGGAACTAAATTTATTTTACTTTGTACCGTGAACAATTGGTGATCTTGTATACCTGGGAAAAGAGACAGAAAGGCAAATTTAACTTATTTGTCTCTAAGGAAAAGTTCTATCATAGGAGTGAATTTCTATTGTAGTATAGAATATTTGAAAAGTCTATCGATGCAATATTTTCTAGCTACATGAAGGAAAGCTAGAGTATGTAAAATGACATTTTGAAAACTGTTCTCTCTCTCTCTCTCTCTCTCTCTCTCTCTCTCTCTCTCTCTTTTGGCCAAACCCAACTCCTGGCTCTGCACTAAGAAATTGCTCCTGGCTCAGGGGACCATATGGGATGCAGAAATTGAACCCATGTCCTTCCTGGGTCAGCCACATGTGACCCTACTGCTGTGCTTCCAGTCCAGCTCCTGTTCTCTCTCTCTCTCTCTCTCTCTCTCTCTCTCTCTTTCTTTTTTTTTTTTAAATTTTGTTAGATTTTTGTTTTGGTGCTACACCTGACAGTACTTAGGGCTTACTCCTGGCTTTGTGCTCAGGGATAATGCATTGCAAAGTTCAGGGGTGCAGGGGTAGAAATTAAGCTGAGCACTGCATGGCAAGCACTCTTCCTACCTTTCTAGTCCTTTGGCAATTTTTTTAAAACTTGACTTGTTTGAGGGTAGAATTCATTTAGTTTAATTTAAGCTAAACGGAAAGAGTCTAAAGTACAACGAAATTCAAAAGATTTGGTTGACCTGCTTTCTCCTTGAAGTTTATTGCTCTATTTCTAGAAATTCCTTTTAGTATATTTAACTATCCCTTTTTCTTCACTGGTCAGAGTATCTGTGGTAGTCATCTCTTGTCACTCTAATTCATACTTGGTATTTTAAAAAAATTTTCTTCCTCATGTACCCCATTCTCCCAAGCATCTGGTCATGCACTGAAATATCAGAATCATTTTAATACAGCAACAGTAAGCCCCCCACTATATGGGATGTGAGGTGGATTTTTTGCAAGAAGCACAAATATAATCTTTGTTTCTTACTGTGACATTAGAAACCCTCTATGTATTTTGCAGTCTAAAATCTACTTCTGTCTTTGTTTATTTTTTGTTTGTCTTTTTGTTTCTTTTGGGGGGGGATATACTCAGCAGTGCTCAGAGTGTACTCCTGGCTCTATGCTCAGAAATTGCTCCTAGCAGGCACAGGAAATCATATGGGATTACTGAATTGAACTTGGTTCCGTCCTAGGTCAGCCACATGCAAGGAAAATGCCCTACCACTGTGCTATTGCTCAAGCCCCATCTGTCTTCGCTTTGATATACATGATTTATGTCTTGCTATTCAGAAAAAAAGCATCGTTGTGTGTTCTTGGTGAGATTGACAGATTCCCTGCTGGTGTATCTAGGATACCTGGTAATTTTCTTTTACTACTGGAGCCAGATCAGGTACAACCAGAAGTCACTGTATGTTGAACAAGCACTAACAGTAGTGGAATGTACTTAGATATGGTTCTACCACACTTACCTTTATTGTCCTCCATGGTAGGCACCCCTGTGGTTATGTGTCCTTCAACTAAGAAATCTATACAGGCTCCCAAAGCAGATTTGTGTATATGTGTGTGCCCCTAAACTACATTTCTAGGTGTATGCTTGTTCCATTTGGAAGCCCGGGGCTTAAAATAACTGAATAGAGGTCTGAGCAATAATACCTACGGCAGTGCATTTGTCCTGCATGTGGCCAACCCCAGTTTGATCCAATGAGCCCCTCAGGAATGATCCCTGATTGTAGAGCCAGAAATAAATCCTGAGTATCACCAAATGCGGCTCCAGAAACACACAAACAAAATAAATAACTTAGTGGGATGAATGTTTTGGAGGAAAAGGTAGAGAGTAGTAGTGGCAGTGGGAAACTGCAGCTAATCACCTTAAGTCCACACCTTGACTTAACACCTGGAACACAACCCAGCTTTCCCAATTCCCTTACCTCGTTTTCCCCTAAACATAGAAATCTCACACCTTACTCTCCCCCAATATAAATATCCCTTTCCCACCTGCAATAAACTGAGTGATTCTCCCAAAGTTGCTGGGGATGCTTCTTTTTGAGCACTCTACTCGCCTGAGACCCGACCTCACCAGTGACTTCTACATCCAATGACTCTGACCTCACCAGCAACTCTGACCTCATCAGTGACTTCTACATCTTGGGATCTGACCTCACCAGCTTCATTTATAGAAAACTCTACCCAAAGATTGAAATATTTTAGATGTTTTCTCCAAGGTTATGTATTTTTTGCAGCAGCATTTCTAGACTGGTCTCAGCAGTTGTTTGGGTGAGGACTGGTGACGGCCAGAGAAATAGAATCTGTTAGGCTAGGGGTTTCTCCATTATTTCCTCTTTAAAAGCAATCACATATATTGGTTTCACAAAACAAGAGCATATTGGGAGAAGTGAGCGAACCCCAATGGAAATGAATGACGATGTGTACATTTTTATTTGGAAAGTTGTGTTATCCATTATCTTAGCATCATGGGCATACCGGGTGCCTTAATTTTTGTTAGTCTACACTTTCATTTATTCTGCATGTTGGTTTGTTCATGCATGGATTATTTTTAATAGCTCTCCGTGTGAGAATATTAGCAGAGTTAAGTCAATACATTGGTTGGCATTTGAGTTGGCAATCATCCGGATTATAAGGACTAGAAACATTTCTACATTACACTCTAAGCTGTTTTCCTGAGTGCCTAAATCAGATATTGGTGAAAGGTGTCTTCTTTTTTCTGCTTCATCCTTCCCAATGGGATGCAACCCCCGAACATTGAGAATTCATGCTCCCAGTGCTATCTCCAAACGATCAATCCCAAGAAGATGATTTTCCTATAATAATTTTCTGCTCATTGTTTTAACCTCTTTTGGTGTCTTTCTATTATTTCTTTGTCCTAACTGGTGGTTACACCAGCTCCCAGTTTAATATCATTTGCACATTT
>PVKC010046490.1:0-11229 GCA_004027635.1 Crocidura indochinensis
CACCCGGCAGTGCTCAGTGGTTCCTCCTGGCTCCATGCTCAGAAATTGCTCCTGGCAGGCATGTGGGACCATATGGGGCACCGGGATTTGAACTGATGACCTTTTGCATGAAAGGCAAACGCCTTACCTCAATGCTATCTCCCGGGCCCCTTGAAGTATTCATTTCATTCAGTCTTGTCACAATATCCCACCACTGCCTTCTGGCCTTGAGTGTTTCTGGTGACAGGTCTGCTGTAAATCTCAAGGATGCTCCCTTGAATGTAATTTCCTTTTTTGATCTTGTTGTTTGCAGAATTATGTCTCTATCTGTGGGATTCGTCATTATGACTAACACTTTTTATTTCTCATTCAAAACCCCAAACCCTTCTCTGGTGTGGGTGGGTGTGACCATCCAGTAAGTTTAACATAGGACATTAGGGGAAGGGAATTCTTACTTCTGTCAAAACAAGACAACAATACCTGCCATTATAAGAAATCTCAAACTATTGGGGGGAGATAGTTTCAAAAGTAGCACAGAAGGCCAATGTAGTAGTAATATGTGAATGAACTACAAAATCATAGGATAAAAGAGCACAAAATGCTTTTCTCTGGAAGATGTGTGTGAGCGGGTTGGGGGGGGTATTTGCTTTGAAATTAAAATAATTTTTACCAGGTAATGGAGTAGTTAAAAGGAAATTCCAGGAAGCAGGGATGAAGTATCACATAGTTGGAGAACTGCTCTAAGTGTAACTGAATTTCACAGAACTATACAGTGAAAAATTTCAAAGCAAATATACATAAAGTAGCTCATTATTCACTGCAAGTAATGTTCTATAAATGGAAGACAGTTATTGGAGTTAACTCTTAATCTTTATTTTGCTATATTTGATTTTTTGACTTTGTCACCTGTGCTGTGGCTAAGGCCAATCATGTCCTCTAAATCCCCTTCAAGTTTAAATTTCACACTTCCCATGTCACAATGCATAGTCTGTAAAATTATAAATTCCCAGACTCTACACACAATGCACTTCTTGGTGCATTTCAAGTCTGGCAAAGTTAGTCACATTATGAAATACTTGACTGTAAAATAATTGACCATAGAACTCTATTTTAAAATTAGGCTCCTCTTTCACCACTAATCCTCAATAATGAGAACTTTTATTTCTGCAATTTGTTGTTATTAAAAATTTTTGTGATGACATAAAGACAGAGTACACTAAAAACTTATCAGTAACATCTTTTATTGGTGGAGAAATATTATACATCAGGACATTAATGTATAATTGTATATAAAACTCTTATATTATTTTAATAATGAATGCTATAATTAAAATAACTAGACAAGGGCTAGAGCAATACTATGCGGGTAGGATGCTTGTCTTGCATGCAGTCTACATAGGTTTGATCTATAGTATCCTATATGTTCCCCCACACTCTACCATGAATAAGCCCTGAGTGTGCCAGGAGTAAGCCCTGAGCTGCCAGGTATGTCCCCAAAACAAAACAAGCCAAATAGAATAAATGAAAGTGTGAATTTAGAGAGTGGCTATGAAAATCCTTTCTTAGGACTGTGGCATAGGCAGAAACCCAAACGAAGTGACCTAAGGAGAGAACTGCACATTCAAAGGCCTTAGATGGCACTGAGTACTGTCTAAATTACAACAATACTTAGTGTTTGACCAAGAGTAGTAAAGGAAATCAAATTATTGATCAGGCAAAAACTAGATCCTAAAAAGTCAGTAAGCATTGAGAAAAATATTGCATTTTAAATTGTGCCATGAAGAGTTTACAATTGCTTCACCAAGGATTTATTATTTGGGTGGCATTCCAAGAAGTGCTCAAAGGTCCAGAAGCACTGAGGGTGATCCTCAGCACAAGGGTCAGAGATGTGTTGCTGTTAGAGCCCTGTAGAGGAGAAGATACCAGAGATTCCCCATTTACTGTATTCATCAAAGATATTCATCTATAATTTTCTTTTCTTTGGCCGCATCTCTATCTGGTTTTGGTATCCAGGTGATGTTAATTCATAAAAACTATTTGGAGGTATTCCTGTTTCTTAAATGTTTTGAAAGAGCCTGAACATGTTTGGTAGTAGTTCCTCTTGAAAAGTTTGAAAGAATTCTTTAGAGAACACATCTGGGCCTGAGCTTTATTTTTGGGGAAGATTTTTGATTACCATTTTAATTTTCTCAATAGTAATGGGTCTGTTTAGATACACTATATCAATCTTATTCAACCATAGAAGGTTATAGGAGTCCAAGAATTAACATATTTCTTCCAGGTTCTAATATTTTGTGGCATAGAGTTTCTCAAAGCAGTCTCTGATTACCCTTTGAATCTCTGCAATATCTGTAGTGATCTCTCCCTTTTTATTTCTAATCCAGTTTATCAAGTTTCTCTCTCTCTATTTCTGTGAGTTTTGCCAGTGGTTTATCAATCTTTATTTAAAAAAACACTATTGCTTTCATTGATCTTTCAGATTGTTTATTGGATTTTTACTTCATTGATTTCTGATTTAAGCTTTGTTATTTCCTCTGCTTACCTGCTTTTTGTTCATTTCCTGATATTTTTCTAACTTTATAAGCTGTGCCATAAGCTATTCATAAAGACCCCAATTTCTTGCTTGATGTGTGCTTGAAATTTATAAATTTCCCTTTCAGTATTGCTTTTGCTATGTCCCATAAATTCTGGTGAATTGTGTTTTCATTGTCATTTGTTTACAGGAATGTTTTGATTTGTAGTTTACATCTAATTTCAGTGCCTTGTGATCAGCAAAGGTAGTCTGCATGATTTCTACCCACTTGATTTTATTAAAGTATGTTTCATGGGCCAGCATGTGGTCTATCCAGGAGAATGACCCATGTGTGGATTTTTCTATAAGTTGTGGTGGTTTTCATTGGCTAGAGGATATCTGAGGCTGGTAAGTGAAGCAAAGTGGCCATGCTCCTCTGGCTCTACCCTTTGTGGGTGGGACTACTCACCTCTGAAGAAGAGCCCTCAGGGTGCAATGGTAGAGAGGATCAAAATCCCAGGCCACAGGACAGCAAGACAGCAGGTCCAAGATGCCAGCCATGTTTCAGGTCAAATGGCAGAAACCAGCTTTACTGTCTGTGGGTGAAACTGCTCACCTCTGAAAAGAAGAGTCCTCAGGGAACAATGATGGGGAGGATCCAAATCCCACATGGCAGGACTGCAGAGAGAAGGCCCACGACGTCTGCCTCTTCTGTTTTGATAAACCTCAGTTCCATGTCAATTTCCAAAAGTTTGTTTTATTGCGAAAATATTTTTAAGTAGAGTAATTTTATGGGAATGAATACTCTTTTTAACTAAATTTTGATGAATATAATAATAAACTTTTGAATCTTTTTTTTTTTGGTTTTTGGGCCACACCCAGTGACGCTCAGGGGTTACTCCTGGCTATTCGCTCATAAGTCGCTCCTGGCAGGCACGGGGGACCATATGGGGAGCCGGGGGATCGAACCAAAGTCCGTCCTAGGTTAGCGCAGGCACCTTACCTCCAGCGCCATCGCCCAGCACCCTTGAATCTTTTTCAAGGTGTGGGATAAAGATCACTTTCCTAAACTCATCATCATGACAAGTATTCCTAAGGCAAATATTTGGAATATACCAATAAAAACAGAGGTTATCAGAAAAGTGTTCTATAAGCACTAAGAATTAAAAAATATTATGAATAATTTCTTAAAATAACAACTTTTTTTTTTTTTTTTTTTGGTTTTTGGGCCACACCTGGTAACGCTCAGGGGTTACTCCTGGCTATTCACTCAGAAGTCGCTCCTGGCAGGCACAGGGGACCATATGGGGAACCAGGGGATCGAACCGTGGTCTGTCCTAGCTTAGCACAAGGCAAGGCAGGCACCTTACCTTCAGTGCCACCGCCCAGCAAATAACAACTTCCAACACTAAAACCATGGTATTTTTAGAGCTATATCTTCCTATGTACAAGCACAATTGGTAGGCTATAACTGACTTTTATTTCTACTTATCAGTTCATATTCATTTCAACATTTTATTACTTCTTTGATAAAAGTGTATGTACTTTCCTCCCACATTTCTTCATTATCATGTACCACTAAATTTTAGATTTTGGTACTATTAGTGAATATATATGTGTCCTGTTCTTGGAGATATCTATGCATATATATGGAAAAATTAAATGTGTTCTAACATAAAATCAATGCTAATATAGCATCTTAGCATTAGGAAAATAAAAAAAACTATTAACAAAGGAACCATCAAATAGGCAGATGTTTACATACTCTAAGAAAGCAATGATTTCAGAGTTCTTCAGACACATAAACAAAACAAATAACTAACAATCACCTGTTCCTCCAACATCCTCAAAAGCACAATAATTTAACCAGAAAGCCTCTTGGCCCATGTGATAAATATTTTTTTTTCATTTCTGAACTAGGCAGCCATGCCTAATCCTGAAGCTGTATAAACAATGCAATTATTACTTGTCATGAATCACTTATAAAGCTGGAAATGTTTTTATTGTTGCCTTAGCTATAAAAAAAAAATAAGAGGTATTTTTTGGGCCACACCCATTTGATGCTCAGGGCTTACTCCTGGCTAAGCACTGAGAAATTGGTCCTGGCTTGGAAGGACCATGTGAGATACCTGGGGATCAAACCATGGTCCTTCCTTGGCTAGCGCTTGCAAGGCAGACACCTTACCTCTAGTGACACCTCGCCAGCCCCTGTATTTTCTAATGTTTATAATGAAAGTGTTCTCTTAAGTGTGAATATTTATGTAATTAATATTTAATATTAATTCAATATTAATAATTAATATATCTCTTTGTGGATATTAATGTAATTAAAAGCTAGCTAGCACCTAGCTAGCATTTAGATCTCTAGAGGTGACCAGTGATGAAAATAACCCATAGCTGAAATTTCAGTTGCCACTAATAGTTCAAAAATTCATAACTAAAAAATATTATTCTGAAATTTATTTACTCAACAACGGTAAGGGTAGATTGACAAGTACTCATACCAAAATGATACTTTCCACTCATTATTATATTTAAAAAATATCCTCCTAGGAAAATGACATATTTCATATTGCTAAGAGAGATTAGTAGGTACAATAGTCAATGTGGATCACATCAAAACTAGTTTATAACCATTAAAATTAAAACCATTTCAAATGATTAAGTTGGTTTTCTCTAAGGGTTGGTCTAGTCCTAATAAATTTTTGGAAACTTTAAGTTCCATAGACAAAGAACTCCCACATTATTAGGTGAGTCTTTTATAAGTTATCAGAGATTCCATTGAAACGTAGAATATGTAAATATGATCTATAGTCCAATCATAACACTTTCAAAATCTCATTGCTAGGAACAAGCAAAAATATAAAGTATAGATAAAGTCTTTGGCCTATCTCTCTAGCCAAATAGGAAACAAAGTAGTCTTACAAAGTTCAATTAAAAATGCCTTTTTTAGGATGTTTTTAGAAGCATAATCCAGGCACATAAAGGAAATGCTGGTGGGAACATGGAAATAATTCTGTCCTAGTCAATTCCCTGATCTAGAATCCAGTCTCAATAGAAAACTCAAATGGAAACCAAAAGCCAAGAGCCCTTTAGATAAAAATATAAACTGGTCACACATTGAATTTTCAAGGAAAACAAAGTAAAAATGCAGCCTACTTATCTAAGTAGTGAATCTTTGTTATATGCAAGACAATAAATACAAGACCATAGATTAGGTGTACATTATTTATGTTAGTGGGAAATTGCCTCCGAGTACTTCTAATTAGGTTTCTTCTGCCTCAGGAGACAAGCAGGGCAGACCTAGCTTATTACTGATAGCTTTGAACACCAAAGTTGCAGTTCCTACCTGGATTTGACACAAAGCCCTGACACAGATACATCTATACTAGGACATTATAAAACAGTTCAACAGAGAGCTCTGGAGCTAAGGGGAACAACCAAGGAGGAAGAATAATACATAAGGGAAGACATTGGTACAAGATCTCAGTCAAAAAAGAAAATTACCTTCCCACATAATTATATATTGAATTTCAGACTACATTGATATACAAAGGACAATTTCATCATATTTTATCAATAAATTTCAGGAACCTTTATTCTCTTTAGAAAAGTTTCCAACTAACTATTTTATGTAAGCCTTTTCCCTATAAAAAATCCAATATTTTTATAATATATCAGCCTGATTTATTTTATAATACATGCTGCTTGAGTTAATGAAAATCCTGAGATGAAACATATTACTTAAATTATTTTAAGGTACATTATATAGCTTGTAGAAAACTGTCATTTTCCCTTTAGAATAGGCTACTTCCCTCTGGTTTTGCATAATAAATGCTTGCACTTTACAAATTCAAACATTAAAGATCACCATGTCCTTTGAATCACAATCAGACTATTGTCTTCTCAATTAAAATATCTTCAATTGCTATTTTGTAGGCTATTATAAACCAAGATATAAATTAAAGCCAAATGAATTATATGCAAAATCTATTATAGAGAAATTTATAAAATTAGAACATAAAACTTCAAAAATAATTAAAAAGCACAAAATGTGAAACATCTATAATGAATAACTTTTATTTATGCCTTTTGGGCCACAGTCCCTGATGCTCAAAGGTTACTCCTAGCTCTGCACTCATGAATTACTCCTGATGGTGAACAGGGTACCCTATGAGATAAAATCCAAGTCAGCTGTACACAAGGCACCTATCCTATCTGCTGTGTTATTACCCCAGCCCCAGTGAATAATATTTAATTATCACATATATCAAATATCTTAAGTAAATATTAACTAATAATTAGTATTAGTTCATTATTTTTAAATTGACATGCTTACCCACTTTTTTTTTGAAAATCAACAATCTGAAGTGGACCAGAACCATCTGAACTATTTCAATTTATTCAATTTATTTATAAGAAGAAAATAAGTTTCCTCCTTTATTTACAATGAGAGAACAATTTAAAAGTAAAAAAACCATGTTCATGCATTCAGGGGTGGCTTTAAGGATATACATGTTGAACAATCATACAAGAGACTACATTTAAAAGGCCCTAAATATAGTTTAATTTTTGCTACCATAAGCTTAAAATTCTTAATTTTTAAATAAAGATGCCTGTCATTTTTGGTATGCACTGAGCCACACAGATTAGATAGCCAATTGTACATACAGAGGTCAATTAGTAATAGAGGCAAAAAATCTCATTTGCTATAACATTGTACATGTATTTGGTGAATGTACATAAAGGAAATGTTTATGAGAATTGTCAGTCATTCCCTAATTTCATAAACATTTTAATTTAAAAACACTGACTTTATTAAATCAATTTATGAGAAAAAAATCAAAGAAAGGAATCTTCCAACTAATAAAATTTTGTAATGTCAACTTGGTTATTTTTGTATTCTTTTCCTTTTATTAGCAATCAAATAGGCAATAGGCAATACATATTCATCTTTGCTGTGTTTAACTAAAGTTATATTGATGTACAAATTGACAAAAGCAGCTCCATAACTCTCAGGCACTAAGGCAGGACATCAAGAATGTTTTTACCTGAGGTTATGTTACCATAAAGACTTGTGTAAAGAAACATAAAACGAACTACAATTTAGCAGTCAGGTTCTCTGAGGTGTCTACACTCTCAAATTTTTATTTTAGGCCCCATAATTTTTAGTACACTAATAATAATTCATACATACAATGTTTCAACACCAGACTATACACCAGAGTGAGTACTCAATATCAGTTCCCCATCCAATGATACCCCACCTGGTTAGCTCCATTCAAAAAGCCAGTGTTCATTCAAGTTCTCATGTTTCTGAACATATATTCTCCCCTTATATATTTTTTATATCCCACAACTGAGAGAGCATTCTGTAACTATCCCTCCCTTTATAACTTCACTCATATCAGTATTTCTAAATCTAGCAAATTTTGTGGGTTTTGCCTTTTTTATATCTGAGTAGTATTTCATTGTATAAATATGCCATTGTTTTTTCATCCAGTCATCTGTTCTTAGACATTTGTGTTGTTTATTATTATTGTGAATTATACTGCAATTGTGTGTTTTCTTTATAGAGTTTGGGCACTTGAGAAAGTTACCAAGAAGTGAGATTGTTGTATTATGTGGGGGTTCAATTTCTAGTTTTTTGAGAAGAGTTCATATTGTTTTCCAAAACAAATACAGAACATATATATAGAAATTTTCTCAAATAAGACATACAGATGACCAACATAAAAAATTGTCTGCATTACTAATCATGAGGAAAATGCAAATAAAATAACAAAAAGGTACTACTTCAAGCCAATAATATTGATACACATACAAAAGAATAAATAGTATTGGCATGGATGTGGGAGAAACAGAACCCTTATTTAATGCTGGTGGAAATGTTGACTGATTCAATTCTCAAACTCTTTACTCAATAGTGAATATTACAATTTTTTTTTGTTTTTTTTGGGGGGCACACCCACTGACGCTCAGGGGTTATGCCTGGCTATGCGCTCAGAAGTCGCTCCTGGCTTGGGGGACCATATGGGAACCGGAGGATCGAACCGCGGTCTGTCCTAGGCTAGCGTAGGCAAGGCAGGCACCTTACCTCCAGTATTCGGGCCCAGCCCCGAATATTACAATTTTAAAAAAAGATAGGAAATTAGATTGATTCTGTATGGAAGAAATCTACATTAGTAGGTATCATTTACATACAATTATTAGACAGTTGTGGAAAATTCTACCAAATTCATGTTATCTTATTTGGTATTGTTCCATAGTAACTACTTTAGGTATGGACTGAGGGGAGTGATTAATTTATAGGCCCTAATCTCAAGTGATATTTTGATATAAGTAGTTATCCTAGAGTTAGAGTGAAATACTCTGCCAGAGTGATAGTGCAGTGAATAGGGCCTTAAACAAATGGAACAGATTTTGATCCTTGACACTTTATTTCATCACTGCTGGGTGAGGCCCCCAAAAATAAAAGAACATGCAATGATAGAACCAAAGTATACACTTTTAGACACATGTAAGCCAACATTTAAGTCACAGAAATTCATATTGTGCAGATTAAATGGGAAATAGAGAAAAATATTAAGAGTCAGCAACCCAGAAAAAGAATAACTGTATTTATAGATTTTTGTTTATATTCTTAAAAGTTTTATTAAATAAAACTGCTTTATCTAAGGTAGCTAGTAGGGGTGAAGATTATTTCTTTAAATTAAATACCCATTGCACTCAGAAAGATTGACTTCTGTTTATTTGATGGCACTTGTTATGGCAATAAAACAACAAAAATTAACAAAAATTCTAGAACTAACTATAAAGATTTTTATTAGCTTGAGAAACTCTTTTTCTTTTAATCTTAAAGAAAGGATTAATTATAACCTGAAAAATTTTGCTCTTTCCTATGATGATTCAAACTATTTCAAAAGCACCCATTTAGTGCTTACACATGGAACTTTTTGTGGGTAGAGAGGCTGGACAACAAGGTTATTTCTTCAAACTGGCCTTAAATATGAAAGAAAGTCTCTGTAGAGAATTGTGTCCCCTGCTGTTATGAGTGCAGGATGATCTGAGGAGAAAGTCATAAAGGACAAACTATCTAGGCTCACAGTGCTATAAGCATTGCAAATGTTATCTTTACATACTTTCAGATTTAATGATGCCATGAGCACTATAGCCCCTATCTTTGCATACCATCCAAATCAATAATGCCATATAACTTGTGACTGTTGTTTTCACATATCATCTTGTTGCTGTAATGCCTAAGCTGTATTAGGCACATTCTGTTTTCCGCCTAAAGTTTGCCCTTAAAAGCCTATCCCTACTTTCAATAAACGAAGTCTATTGCTCTGACTATACATCCCAGTGACTGGTCTGTGGCTCACAGACTTCCCTCCCTTTCCGGCCTCCGAGGTTACGGGCTGAAAGAAACCCTTGCCCACTCTTGCATTGACCTCGTGGTGGTGGGGGGGGGGCCGGATAGGGGGCTGGCGCCAGAACCCTACAGCTTTTGTCTTCTATTAAGCATAAGTAGTTCAGCCACCCTTGGCCTCTAACAACACCAAAAATAAGAGCTATGGTAATCATACTAATTTCCCAGAAGAAGTGGCATTAAAATCCTGGAGAAAGAAAAGAATTTCAATAATACAAACAAAAGACAAGAAAAGATCTATGTTCAATTCTTCCAATGCCCTTTACTGTGTCAAAACTGAGAAGGAATGGGGTAGTTATATATGTCCATAGTCTTGTTGCTTTCTGTTAAAAGTCACTTATGATCCTAGATGTAAATTATATCATTACTTTTTATTTAGCTGCATTTGTCATCGTCCTTAATAAAATTAAAAGGCAATATATGACTAATAAATATTTAATACTGTAGAATATTTATATGACATTGTACACATAAAAAGTATTTTTAAATTCTTAGTTAATTAAAAATTTGACTAGTTTTCATATGGGGTTTATAAATTTCCATTCATTATATGGTATAATCTAGCCAGTATCTTGATAGTTTTTTTAAAAAGTATAAGACACAAGGGAGAAATACTTCACCTACTGTAACCTCTAACTTTAATTGATTTTTAAGTCTTTACTATTTAATTTTCCTTTATTTTACTTAAAACTTTTTCTGAACATGGATTTCTATCAGGTCAAGACATGTCTTGGAAATGAGAGTTTCTTAACATTTATAACTTCCTATTTTATCGCTAGCTATTACAGTGTTTTGACCACTTGAACCTCAGATTGGTTGATCATACCATACCACACATTGAATTTTCTCTTTTGTCAATTTGCTAGATATTTTACAACCTTACTCTAAAATAAATTAATAACATGTCTTCCTTTTAACCATGTGAGAAACCTGGAACTCTAGATTACTAATGTATCATTTATCACTCAGTTAAAGGTCTATCACAGGATTCTTCCAGGTCTAACTCCTCTGTACCACAGAGATAAACATGATGCTATCTCAGCTTTCTTTCATTTTCCTTTAAGTTTTCATGCTCTCCTTTAACAGACATTAAATGAGGTCTCACTGTAACTCGGAAGAATCAAACTTTGAGTAAAGCAGAATTTCTTATTAAAAAGAAAAAAAGAGGGGCCTGGGAGATAGCATGGAGGTAAGGCGTTTACCTTTCATGCAATAGGTCATCGGTTTGAATCCTGGTGCCCCATATGGTCCCCCGTGCCTGCCAGGAGCAATTTCTGAGCATGGAGCCAGGAGTAACCCCTGAGCACTG
>PVKC010046491.1:0-11231 GCA_004027635.1 Crocidura indochinensis
TTTTTTTATCAAAGTGTCGTTCATTTATTCTCCTCATTTTTTTGATGGGATTAGATGTCTTTTTCTTGTAAAGTTCTGTCAGTGCCCTGTATATTTTGGATATTAGCCCCTTGTCTGATGGGTGTTGGGTGAATAGTTTCTCCCACACGGTGGGTGACTCTTGTATCCTGGCACTATTTCTTTTGAGGTGCAGAAGCTTCTCAGTTTAATGTATTCCCATCTGTTTATCTCTGCTTCCACTTGTTTGGAAAGTGCAGTTTCCTCCTTGAAGATGCCTTTCATTTCAATATCATGGAGTGTTTTACCGATGTGTTGTTCTATATACCTTATGGTATCAGGTCTGATATCAAGGTCTTTAATCCTTTTGTATTTTACCTTCGTACATGATGTTAACTGTGGGTCTATGTTTGCTTTTTTGCAAGTGGCTAACCAGTTCTGCCAGCACCACTTGTTGAAGAGGTCTTACCTGCTCCACTTAGAATTTCTTGCTCCTTTATCAAAAAAGAGGTTCTTGTATGTCTGGGGGACAATGTCTGAGAATTCAAGCCTATTCCACTGACCTGAAGGTCTGTCTTTATTCCAATACCATGCTGTTTTGATAACTAATGCTTTGTAGTACAGTTTAAAGTTGGAGAAAGTAATGCCTCCCATTTTCCTTTTCCCTAGGAGTGCTTTAGCTATTCGAGGGTGTTTATTGTTCCAGATGAACTTCATAAGTGTTTGATCCACTTCTTTGAAGAATGTCATGGGTATTTTTTTTGTTTTTTTTTTGGGGGGGGTCACATCCAACAGTGCTCAGGGTTTATTCCTGGCTCCATGCTCAGAAATTGCTGCTGGCAGGCACAGGGGACCATATTTGGCACGGGGATTCAAACCGATAACCTTTTGCATGAAAGGCAAATGCCTTACCTCCATGCTATCTCCCGGGCCCCATGTCATGGGTATTTTTAAGGGAATCGCATTAAATCTGTATAATGCTTTGGGGAGAATTGCCATTTTAATGATGTTAATCCTGCCAATCCATGAGCAGGGTATGTGTTTCCATTTCCGTGTGTCCTCTCTTATTTCTTAGAGGAGGGCTTTATAGTTTTCTTTGTTTAGGTCCTTCTCATCTTTGGTCAAGTTGACTCCAAGATATTTGATTTTGTGTGGTGCTATTGTGAATGGGATTGCCTTCTTGACTTCCTTCTCTTCCCTATCATTATTGGTGTATAAAAAGGCCATTGATTTCTGCGTGTTAATTTTGTAGCCTGCCACCTTGCTATATGAGTCTATTTTTTCTAGAAGCTTTTTGGTAGCGTCTTTAGGGTTTTCTAGTTAGAGTATCATGTCGTCTGCAAACAATGAGAGCTTGACTTCTTCCGAGAAACTTTAATTGTTTGAAAGATTTAAGAAAATAACAAAATTAGCTAAAGTATGTTTCTTAGACTTTCCATGTCATTATGATTGACCTGTACCATATTTTCTTTATTTGAACTTTTATATAGTTTGACTGAAACTTTGTATATATCCAAAAAACCAAAAGTATGTCTTATTGTTTAATAACAGGCCTAGATGGTGATGGATGGTGATGAGATGAAGGGTGAGGCCTTTCTCCACCGGGCTGGGCCCTGAGTCTGCCAGCCCCTTCCTTCCAACAGGAGAATCTTCTGGTGGTGGCGAGGAAATCATCCACAGCAGTCAAGTTTCAGACATCAGCTTTATTCAGGCCCTGGCCAACATGTTTGGCCTATTATAACTTTTCAAGCCAGATCCGTTATCAGTCCTGTATTCAACCTTGCCTCTCCTCCTGCTGCTTGTTCTTCCATCTGTCTTGCGGAATTCCCACAATCCATCCTCCAAATTCTCTTCCTGGCCCCAAGGTAATCCTCTTGATACCTCCCAAAGACCACTCCCAATAATGGCAGGTCTTACTATCAGGTAAGATTATGTAGAAGACACAGGGGTAGGGTGACATCTTATGATTTAAGAAAAGGGTCAAAAAGAATAGTCACGTGAATAAAAAGTTGAATCCTAACTATGAAGGAATCACAATGGTTTCAATAAAATAAATTTTTAAAAACGATTGTATACAATCTAACAGCTTTTTTTTCAAGTCAATAGTACCTTACAACAGATTTAGTAATTAATTTATAAACTACTTCCTGTTCGTTTCCCACCAATAATAGTCAATAATAACAAATTTAATTTAAAGAATAAATATAGCTAAGAAAAGGAATTATTGGATGCCATGGAGAGAAAAAAGATGTGCGACACACGTGGGTTACCAGATTTTTTGCCTTTTTTTTTTTTTTTTTTGCTTTCATTTAAAAGGTACTGTCCTTGTGTAAGTTGTTCCTTATTCTCTCTGACAGAGTTTTTCTAAAGGGCAAATCAAGATTAGACATCAGCCAAAGTTTTTGAAATTTCTTTTTTAAATTACGTCAACATGCAGCATCTTGATGGCCTAGCTTGCATGGCTCCAGCTCTGATCCACTTTCGTGCTTTCTACCTACCCTATTAATTTTCTCAGCATAAAAAGTGGTCCAAAAATAGGCACAACCATAACCAAGTAGGAAAACAGAGATGTGTCTATTGATCCTTAGGATCCATTTCTTAAAGAGTAGATTCACTTTCCATTAAACACTAGGAAAACTAAAATAGGAAATTTTATATAGAAAATGGTGGGAAGTCACCAAGCTGAGTAGCTAATTACTAACCAAATGCATTTTATTTTTAAAACAAACATTTCTTTTTTGTCAAACAGATAATTCTCTATAATTAGGCCAGACTACATGGTCTGAATCATAATAATTGTTTGGGTACAGCTAATCCAGTGTATTGATTACTTTGTTCTCCATTGCAACCCAGAGACTCTCAGCCAAAGAGACTGTAAGTTTTGTTTGTTTGTTTGTTTGTTTTTTGGGTCACACCCGGCAGTGCTCAGGGGTTACTCCTGGCTCCACGCTCAGAAATTGCTCCTGGCAGGCACGGGGGACCATATGGGGCACCGGGATTCAAACCGATGACCTTTTGCATGAAAGGCAAACGCCTTACCTCCATGCTATCTCCCGGGCCCCTGTGCTGCTGCTTTTTAATTTTTTAAATAACCTTTGTTTCCAAAATGTACTACTGGTAGAGGCAATGGCAGGTAAAAATAGTATTTTGTTTTTCTGAAAGTTTAGGAGGAAATGTAGACAGGCATTATTTAGTCTTTTCATGGTATGTAAAGTGAAATTATATTATATACATAAATCTATTTTTTGAAGGCAGCACATTTTTTAAGACAGCAAATTCATCTCCAAAGTTATGTTATTCAGCAAAGAATATTACGGATCATTGGTAGGAGAATTATTCTTTCCAAGAAGAAGCTAAGGGTTAGAAAGTAGGAACACTGTCCATGTCCTTTTGAGTAACAAGGTGTTTCTATGATCCCCTACCTCACAGCTAGTGTGTACCAACTGCTATTAAATATTAGTAAACATTGGGGCCCTGGAGATAGCATGGAGGTAAGGCGTTTGCCTTTCATGCAAAAGGTCATTGGTTCAAATCCCGGTGCCCCATATGGTCCCCCATGCCTGCCAGGAGCAATTTCTGAGCATGGAGCCAGGAGTAACCCCTGAGCACTGCTGGGTGTGACCCAAAAACCAAAAAAAAAATATTAGTGAACAGTGATGAGTATGTGTCTAAAGACTGTAAAGACAACAGTCAAAAGGCTGAGAAGAATTTCCTTGGAGTTAGTTGTTGATGCTATTCAATATTATTGAGAAAATCCAGTCATTAGGTATATGAAATCTATAATATGAGTCTGTAAAGCGTCCTTATTCTTTGTTTTATTTCCTAAATTGTAATCACTTGAGCAAAATGGCATATAACCCTCAGTGCAAACTTAAACCTTTTGTTTGTAGGTGATGCAAGGTGAAGGAAGACAAGTGTCTATTTTCATTTCTTTCAAAAATGACTGCTTTTTTTTGGGGGGGGGGTGGGGCTTGGAGGTCGAGACAAAAGAATTGCTAAGTGATGCTTGAATTCATAGTAATAGGTTCCTCCTTTCTGCATTTTTGGTTATACATTAGAGTGCAACATTGAAAGTTGCCCCTTCAAAAGACAGTGCAATCAGAGATATTGCTTTTCTGAGTCCCAGGTCTGTTAATTAGTCTCAGCATCTTTCTTGACTATGAGTCTGCTAGGATAGGCTAAAACTCTAAGTAGTGAGTATTTTCATTATTTGAAATCATACCAAAATATCTAAGCCAAGAAATTACAATATGTCAATGAATGTGTATGTATGGAGAATTGTATGGAGAATATAAAAACCCTTTTCTTTGTCTTATTTGCATTGCAAATAGAACAGCTAGCTAACCAGAGGTCTTGAGGAAATAACATAAATAAAACATAGCTTTACTACTGTAAAAGTTCATTTCATTCCAGAGGAGGCCAAGGCAATTACAGAAGGACCTTTTCCGTCTCAACCAGCATATACCCTCTAAAGTGAATGTAGATAGGCTAAGGATTGGTTAATGGTGGCCTGGGGGACTATCTATTTAGGTAACTTTGCCAAACACTCAACAAAAGAAGTCTGATACTACTTTCTATTTTTGTATATTGCTAGAAATTGATGAAGAGGTAGATACCTGAATTTTAAATAAGACTGAGTTGAAAAGAAAAAAAACTCTTTGTATGGATAGTGACCAGAGAAAGTTCACTGACACTTTCTTCCCAGATGTAATCAGTTTACAGGCAACATTCAAAGACACAGGACTTTTTCTTCTATGGGCATTTGTTATGTTCTCTTTAGAATTTATTATTAGTTATTATAACTATGATGACCCAAAACTACTTTGAATTGTATATCTGCCATATCTTCTGCCTCTTGCTCTTGATGGCATGAATGAGTTATAAAGTCAAATCACGTGATTATGGTTTAACCAAACTGTATTTTACCTGAACTGGATCAGAGAGGGAGCAACCGGGGTGATGCAAATCTAGTCAATTAGCATTAATAATATTAATGCTTCCTACATCCGAGAAAGTAGACTCCTCAATTCTGAGTTTTTTGCTTTCAGCATGGCAAGATGAAATACTGGAACTGGAGCTGGAGAAAGGAGCCAACATATGGATATTAAACTGAGAGAATTAGAGAGAGACTCTCAGTCCCTAAGTTCATATAGGTTGAGTCCTTGTGTCCAAGAAAATTCTATCTTGTTACTATTTACATAAAATGGTAAGTTTTCTTATTATTAAGTCCACCTTGGTAAGATTTTCTGTAAGAAATGGAATAGGTGTATTCCCCTTTCCTTCTTTACCTCTCATAACTGCCTTTGTGAATATCATCTCCTACCATTTATGTTTTTGGCACCATTATAAGTGTACCTCGCCAATATATATGTGATGTGTCCACAAAAGCCACATTCTTGACCATTTGTTTTCAATGCAAGCATGCTTAACCCAAATTCACTTTCTTTGTGAGATATCAATCTCATTTTACCTCCACTCATCAATAGCAAAATTTAAAACATCCTGAGCTCATAATAATTTCCCCATTCTATGTAAGCTTCAATAATTTACAAATGATCTCAATCTCCCATAAAGTCATTCAGGCCTTATGCTTCATTATTCATGCAGAAGCCGAACTACTTTTAGACTCACAGAAAGTCTTCACATACACCCTGCCTGCATTCCAGTACAAACCCTTAAACCATGCTTCCTGTGGTGTATAATTCAAGAAGTAGACACTCATAAATGGCTCTGTGACTCCATTCATCTATGAAGTGAGAAATAATATTAAATATTGCTGTGAAGGATATGTGATCCACTTTGGTCAACATAAAAATTATTATAAAAAACCTATTTCATAGATTGTTAAGGATAAAAATAAGTTTATTATGGTGAATGCTTATTAAATTGCCTGAAACTTGGTAAGTTTGTGATGAAAATTAATTATTGTTATTAAAATTTTGGTGTCTCTTAATACCTGGCATAAAATAGGAATCCACTACTACAAACACAATAATGAGAAAAGGGCTTATGTTATTATGTAGAAAGGGGAAGAAACTTTTAGCCATTTAAAAATATGCATGTCAGTGTGGTAAGTGATATCCATAGAGACATGGATTCTTAAAAGAGTTTTTAAAAACACATTCTCTAAGATCTGATCCAGGAATTTCTGAACTACCAGGTCTAGGAGTATGATTTTCATTTTTAACAGGTCTCCATGGGTGATTTCTTTTTTTCTTTTTTAGCCATACTTGCTCCAGGCTTTGTGTTAAGATAGCACTCCTGGATTGGGGGACCATATGGAACACCAGTGAATGAACTCAGGTCAGTCCTGGGTCAGCCGCATGCAAGGCAAATGCCCTACTGCTGTGCTACCACTCTAATCCCTCATGGATGACTTTTAAAGAGAAGATAGATGTCCTCCTTTTGGCCTTGATGGGGTATATCTGCATGGTGGAGATAATGCTTAAGCCTCGTTTTTATAGATAATTAGGTATTTGCTGACTTTGGCCCAATGCAAGTTAGTGGTGAGTATAGAAGAACTCTTCTATGCCACTGTCTATGCTGAGACAGTGATGTTCCATGGACTCTAAATATGTAATAGTTATTATATTTTACCTTTGAGTTTAGTGCTTTTGTCTTCCTATATAATGAAGAGCCTGAAATTTCTTTTAAAAATGGAGATATTTGATCTTTTAGGTCTTTCCTCAGCCTCCTTCTGGGTTCCAGCTACATTTCTGTTCATCTGCCCCTTGGGACCAGCCAGGTTTGTGTCTGGGCAGGAACAGAGAATTTCCCATCTTAATCCCTCCCACCAAACGTGAATGGAGCTGTCTTTTGGACCTTTCCTCAGCCTACTTCCATGTTCCATTTCTGACTGCCCAATAGTGCCAGCCAGGTTTGTGTCTGAGATGATGTAACAGTAACCCCGACCCCTTTGCAACTTTTTTCACTTATCCTTCATACACTAGAGTCCGCATGAAGTCATTTCAATTTATATCATAGAGTTCATGGCAGATTGGATGTAGCACTTCTTTGTCTTAGAAAATATTTAGCTCAAAATCCAGTTAAACAAACCGTGAAAAAATATCCAATATTTTTATAATACTTAGATAACCTTGCTTATTTAGAAAAATAACCTTTAAAGAATATATACTCATGCAACCTTTTATACAAATATTTCAATAGATTACTTTCTTAAACACCCTGATACTCAAGCATTCCAAACCACTAAATGCAAAGATCAGTGGGGAATCTAAGGAAGATACCTACAATTGGTGATATGGAAAGAAATCTTGGAAAATTTTCAAGTCCACCAGAACCTTAAAGATCAGGACCTAAAATCAGCACAATGTTTTATCAATGGAAATCAAGGAACTACTAGTCTATGAAATTAAGAAATCTATAGATGAACAATTCAACTAACTCAAAGAAGTCTATCAAAAAATGAAAGAATCTATACAGATTGGACTGAAAGAACTAAAAACGCATGTAGGCAAGCCGTAAAAGTTGAATTATAAGGTGGAGAATCACACAGATAAACTTGAAAATAAATTACAAGTCAGCAGAGATAAAGAAGTCAAAAAAGAAATGAGAGGCAGAGTATTGAAAGAAAATATAAGGTACTTAATAAACAAAGACAAAATAAAATAAATAATCTTAAAATTATAGCAATTCCATAAGAGGAAAAAATGAGGAAGGGAAAGAACAAGTAATTAGGGAGATAATAGCAGAGAAATTTCCCACCCTTGGGAAAGAGTCTCTGGAAATATATGAGGTAAAATGAGTACCAAAAAATGACCATAATATAACAACACCAAGACATTTGGTATATACACATGGTAAAAAACATATAGGTGAACTCTAAAGCAGTAAGTAATAAAAAACTCAAGTATAAAGGAAAAAGCATAAGAATAAAACCAGAACTTCCATTTGAAACAATCCAGGCAAGAAAAAACTGGAAAGTTATATTCAAAGTTCTGAATGAAAAAAAACTTTAGTCAACCTAGAGTCCATTAAGCGGCAAAACTCTCATTTACAGAGGAGAAAGGATTAAAAACACCTCATACAAAAAAGAACTAACAAAACTTTAGCTAACAGATCTGATCCTTACAGGACTACTCAAAGAGCAATTACACAAACCAAATCCCCAATTGTTACAAAAACAACCCTACAAAATATAATGGCACAAATGACCCTTCTGTCAATAGTTTCCTTAAATGTCAATGGAATAAACACTCTAATCAAAAGCCAGAGATTAGCGGTTTGAATCAAGAAACAAAAACTTGAAGGAAACACACATATAAGTTAAGGATAGACACTGGCTCAGAATCAAAGGATGAAAATCAATTATACAAACCAATAGAAAACAAAAAGCTGGGACAGCCATACTAATATTAGATCAAACTGCATTCAACTTCAAGAAAGTTCTTTTTTTATTAATAATTCGTATTTTAACCAAAGTGGATTACAAATCTTTCACAGTGATATTTTAGGTACATAGCAATATTGAGCCCAGGGCATTTCCACCACCAGTGTTTCCGACATGTTCTCAGCATGCATTCCATATCTCCATCCTTTGCTCCTGGGCTGCTAGTATAATTGGTCCCTCTGTGTCTAGCTTGTTGTAGAATGGGTATTGATTCTGTTGTTTTTAGCTTTGGGTTTGATGCTTAAGACTGATTTTTTTTTATTTCTACTCAATGTTCATACAACTGTTTGGTCTTTGTACCATCCATTTCCCCCCTCAATTTATGAGGCATAACAAGATGATTCAAGTTATGCGGTTCTGTTTGAAAGGAAAGAAAAAGAAAAAAATAGAAACAACAAAAACAAAAAAGCAAAAAAAAAAACGAACAAATCTGGGAGGGGTTTATCTATTCTAGAGGGTTCTAAATATCAATTTAAGAGAAGATAAGGAAAAGAAAGAAAAACAGCAACAACTACAGCAACAAACCTGGAAAGCACCATCGCAATGCAGACAACAACCAAAAATAATTGCGAGCCTGAAATAAAAAGGAAAAGGAAAAAGAAAATATATTGTGCCCTTTTTTCACCCTCTTTTGCATAGGCACAATATATATTGGGGAGTTTAGAAAGGGAATTCCTTTGGCCTAAGAGATGCAGGGTTTCTCTACCCTTGAAGCATGCTGTCATGGGAATAACTACAGGCTCTGTGCATGCTCTTTTACTTTCCCCTAGGTCTTTATGTGGTGTCTGGAAACTTTCTGCTCAGTCATGGATGACAAAATCAGGCCTCTTTAACTAGAGATATTGATATTTGCACAGGTCATAGGATGGAGCCTAGGATAGATTCTTTCTTTACAGTTCTAGAAATTCTGTTCCATCACTGTTATTTTAATCAGTCTTCAGTAATTGGTGGTCTTGGTGTTTGCACTGATCCTAGGAAAAAGCCCAAGATAGAGTCTTTCATTATGTTTCCAGAAGTTCTGCTCAGTTGAAGTTGTCTCAGTCAGACCTCTGGAATTAGAGCTCTTGGTTGTTGCACAGATAGTAGGCCAAAGCCTAGACTAGTGTCTTTTTTATTGGTCCCAGTCATGGTTATCAGTCAGATGATTTTCGGAAGTTCAGGCTTACCTGGTCTATGATGAGTTCCAATATGAGTAATTAAAAATATCAGCAAGTATTTATACAGTTCAATTAAAGCAGTACTATTTAGTCAATCCGTGATGTCCTTAGGAAACATCTAAAAATTGGGTCCATATCATGTGTGTACTTACTGAGTAGGCAGATCTGCTGCTTGAAAATAATGTCAAAAAAGTAGTCAATGTTATGAAACTTTGCAGAAATTTATGTCTCACAAATGAAGGATATCTCAGAACAGACTATTACATTGGTATGCCTTTTACAAGGTAAAAGATATAACAAATAATTTTTCAGTGTCCAAATGTTTAGCTAGGAGAATCACATGAGTAAAAGGTATGATTGTTGTCATCTTTTCACCATGGTTCTGTAATTATACAACAGTGAATATCATGTAGTGATAAACCCACACTTTGGTATCTGAGTATTCTGGTATTGTGAGACACTGGTGTTGGGTCCTTCGACTTGAGGATTCTACCCACCAGCTTAGTAGAAAAACACCTACAAGTATATGTGATAACTTTTTTTTTCTTCACCTGTCACTCATTTTTTCATCCAGTAATTGCATCCTGATAGAGCATCACTTCTTATTGAGTGATCTTTTTTTTAATTATTTTTATTTTTATTTATTTTTTTGTGCCCAGATTCACAATACAGACCCGGCAAGGGTCTGGGTTGAAGTGTATATGGGGTGCATTTACAGTACCTCCTCTTTCTATACAGTCAGTGTAAAGAACACAGCCTGTGATAAGAACAGGGAGGCCTTATTTTTTTTTCTTTTCTTTTTTTTGATTTTTTCTTTAACTTCTTTTTTAAACACCCCCCTTCACTAATGCAACTTTCTCGCCACCAATGCCCCCAAACTCCCTCCCTCCCAACCCATCCCCACCTGTATTCCATAAAAGCTTTTCAGTTCCCTAATTCTGAGGATTGTTAAAAAATGACTTATATTTTCCTTAAAACCCAGAGATGAGTGAGACTATTCTGCATCTATCTCTCTCCCTCTGACTTATTTCACTCAGCATAAGAGATTCCATGTACATCCATGTATATGAAAATTTCATGACTTCATCTCTCCTGACAGCTGCATAATATTACATTGTGTATATGTACCACAGTCTTTTTAGCCACTCATCTGTTGAAGGGCATCTTGGTTGTTTCCAGAGCCTGGCTATTATGAATAGTGCTGCAATAAATACAGGTGTGAGGAAGGGGTTTTTGTATTGTATACTTGTGTTCTTAGGATATATCCCTAGAAGTGGAATAGCTGGGTCAAATGGCAGCTCAATTTCCAGATTTTGGAGGAATCTCCATATTGCTTTCCATAGAGGTTGGGCTAGACGGCATTCCCACCAGCAGTGGATAAGAGTTCCTTTCTCTCCACATCCCCGCCAGAAATGATTATTCTCATTCATTGTGATGTGCGCCAATCTCTGTGGTGTGAAGTGGTATCTCATCGTTGTTTTGATTTGCATCTCCCTGATGATTAATGATGAGGAGCATTTTTTCATGTGCCTTTTAGCCATTTGTATTTCTTTTTTATCAAAGTGTCTGTTCATTTCTTTTCCCCATTTTTGATGGGATTAGATGTTTTTTTCTTGTATAGTTCTGTCAGTGCCCTGTATATTTTGGATATTAATCCCTTATCTGAT
>PVKC010046492.1:0-11223 GCA_004027635.1 Crocidura indochinensis
TTTTTTTTTTTTTTTTTTTTTTTTTTTTTTGGTTTTTGGGCCACACCCGGCGGTACTCAGGGGTTACTTCTGGCTGTTTGCTCAGAAATAGCTCCTGGCAGACTCGGGGGACCATATGGGACACCGGGATTCGAACCAACCACCTTTGGTCCTGGACCTGCTGCTTGCAAGGCAAACACCGCTGTGCTATCTCTCCAGGCCCAGAAAGAGATTTTCATAGACCAGACACCTGTGGGAACCGAGCTACTTCTGATTTGCATGGAGGGGAGGCAGAATAATGGCAGGTGGGTCCCTTCCCATCCCTTAAGAGAAAAGTCTGTGGGACCTGCTGGTTTCCCTTGAAGAGTGTGAGGTGGAATGATGGAGAGTGACACCTGATCTGTTGCCACTTCCTAGGAATGAGAACTCCTGAGGAACATGAGCTTTGAGCTCCAGGGCATTCATAGAAATTAGGGTTCTGACTCTATGTACATTGCAATGGTCATATTCAGCCTACAAACATGCTAATGTATGAATCACCAAGACTTATTTCCCCATAATAAAGCATGATCTCTATTGTGGGAGTAATGTTTATGGAGCAAATATAAAAGTGATAAAAACAGTGTTTTGCATATAGCAGGTTATTGAAGAACACTGCTGGGGTCTTGGAACTGAATATTGTGTGGCTTACAGAAGGTGGGAGGCCCAGATGCAGCTGCAGGGTCAGTGCCCATCACAGGCTGTAAACACACAATGTAGCATCAGGGCGAGTGGCATCTAGATGGGCCCCTGGGATGTAGACACATCTGGGCATGTTGAGCAAAACAGGCAGATGGGGATGCCCAATTCTATTTTCATGGGGAGCTGAGATGCCTCTTGGGAGAAAGCTCTCACTGAGAGAAGAGGGAGTTCCAGTAGATGAGTTATATGATCTGTTGTTTAAATTTATCTCCAGGAACGGAGTCTTGCAGATGAAGTCATGAGTGAGTCCCAGAGCTGAGGGTGAAGAGAGAAAATAAAAGAAAAAGCAGAAAAGCTATTCTTTTTTTTTTTTTAGAACTAGAGAGGAATTTTCTCTATCTCTCTGTGTCTCTCTGCATCTCACTGTCTCTGTCACTCTCTCTCTCTGTCTCTCTGTCTCTCTCTCACACACACACACACACACACACACACACACACACACACACACAGTCTCCACACATCCCTAGTTCTCTAACAGATCTTTCTCACATCAGTGAGTGTACCAATGAGTTTGTTGCTCAGAAGAAAAATGCCCTGGGGAGAGGGTGACTGCCAAGAAAGGTGGCAACTTAGTGAAATGATAGAAATGACTATAAAAAGGGTTTCCAGAAGGTTGGTGGTATATGAGGATCCTTGGAGAACCAGAAGGTACTGACAAATACAGTGGCAATGGGGGAGAAAAAAGCCACCGGTGCCCAAATCAGGGTCCTACAATCCTTACTATTTCAAATGAGACACTTGTGAAGGTGCCAAAGATAAAATCTCTGGTATTATGCAGGAAGTAGGGTCCTACAAGGAATAATGTGGTGTGGGGTCAACACAAGTCCACTATAGTCACTGTTCTGGGTGAGAGACCTCCAGGGAGTCATCATTTAGCCTTGTCCCAGATCATTCTTTTGCTCAAGGCTTTACCCTTCACTCCCTCCACTGGTGCTGACTTCCTTGGAGGTTGTTTTGGTTACCAGTGTTCTCATTCAAGAATCCCACATCTAATTTTGATAGCAAAATAATAAATATGCCCCAAGAGCTTTGCAGCAGTGTATAATTAGCCACTTCTGCAAGTGTCTTCCTTTGATCAGTTCTTAAAACTTTCAGGGATTTTTGGAAAGTTCCTTTGTAATAACAAAGCTATTTTTAACCAAATGTAAACACTGACCATTTTATTGATTTGAAGAAACTATTGTTAAGCGTTGTTATGATTTGCCCATAGAAATGTTTCTCTGAATGCTGCAACCAAGATAGAACCTGTTAGTGCTGACATGCACTTATTCTGCTAAATAGGGACCTCACGATTCTTTTCCCCTTTATTGTTTCTCTAATGTAGTACCTCAAAGTACTAAGTATCTGCTTTCTCCCAAGAATTCCTCAAAAATTAAAGAAGTTGGCATCTACAGAAATACTTTGGTAAATTTAAGTTAAGTTTTTTAGGGAACACACCCAGAAGTGCTTTGGGAGGTGGGTCCCAGGTTCATAGAGAGATTGCTCAGTGACTCAAGGCTAAATGTTTAGTGTATGGAAACCAAAAGGGTCATGCCCAACATTGCTTGGTAAGGAAGGATAAATAATGCATTTCTGGGGATGGGACTCAGTGCCTCATACATGTAAGACACAAATTCTTCTCATTGCTCCTGTATACATTTATTTAGATACTTAAAATTCCTCATAAAATGCGGTCACAGGCAGCGTTGAGCAACCCGCCCAAAATTTACATTTTATTTTTTGCAAAAGTATATTTGTTCATATCAGATAACCTAGAAAATGCAGGAGAAAAATTATAGAGGAGAAAAAATTGCTCATAATTTCAGTACCTCACAATAATAACAAACTTTTCTGAGTCTCAATTCTCTTAATTCATAATAAGAATACTGATGTCATGATAAATTGCACTAAATTGGGCACAAGTTATTGTCATAATGGTAACATATAGCTGAACTCTTGTAGGGTCTGCACTTAGATCACAGTGGTTTATTTCCTGTTGAGAAGGGGCTCCTGAGAAATGTTCATGAACCTGGGGATACTCCCAACAGTACTCAGTCAGATCTCTCTTCTCTCTCTCTCTCTCTCTCTCTCTCTCTCTCTCTCTCTCTCTCTCTCTCTCTCTCTCCTTCTTTCTCTCTCTCTCTCTTAGTCAGACCTTATGCCTGGTTCTGTGATTAGAGATCACTCATGATTGGGCTCTAAAAGACCATATAAAGTGTCAGGGATTGAATTCAGGTCAGTTGTGTGCAAGGCAAGTGCCTTGCCCTCTGTACTATATCTAGGACAGTGTACATTTGTTCTTTTCCATCCTGCTGGTTGGACCTAAGCTGGATAGGGGTGAGGGTGAAAAAGAACTTCCCAGAAAGTCCAAAACAAAGTCTTTCCATCAGTTTTTGTGGGGGATTTGATCATAGCATTCATGAGGAAAAGAGCTTACTGGCAAAGCATTCAAAGTCATGACCTCGATGGGACAAAGGGACAAACAAGAGGGAAGTGAGAAATATGACAGTCAGTGAACAGGAATCCTTTGTTTAATCATCTCTCTAGCCTTTTCCTGGTTTGTCTACATGTTCAGGGAGACTCCATCTTTGCTCTGGCCTGCTCCAGTTTTTGTTGAGACTCTGGGCCTAGCTGTCACACATTCTGGGTGATATACCCAGGCCAGATTCATGGTCCCTGAATAGTGCCTAATTGGTGATCCTCCCATACCACTTACGCCCTATCTTATCTCACTTGTCCACAAATGATGGCTGACTTCCAGACCAGGAAATCACTTGCACAAGGCTACAAAGCCAGAGAACAGACATGCTGGACTAACCCAGAGCCATTTCTCCAAGAAACATACTCACTGCTAACTGTAGTAATTATAAGTATGTCCAATCATGCAAGAAAAGCCTGAACGTGACTTCCCCTAAATCAGATTTTCCAAGCAAAGGATTCCAATAAGCTGCTACAAGATTGTATGCTGAGTCAGGCACTGTCCTAGACCCATAAAATCAAGCATGAAATCATTTCTCCATGACCCTTGCAGCAAGGTCTTAGAATCACTGGCTGACCTGTATGCAGCTAGAGGATTAGAAGCAGGGCCTGGAATATAGGCAACTCAGAATACAAAAGGCTCAGACCAGTCAACTTTTTTACTACTGTACAAAAACACTGGACACCCCATCTGGGACTGGGGGGAGGGTTGGTACTCACACCGCCTCACTCCGTCAACACCACTACACAGCTACACTCTGGGCAGAGAATTGACATTGAATTGCTCTTGGTGTGTGTTCCCTGCAAAGTCTGTTGTTGAGAGTCTCACTGCCTGACCCCACCTCAAGCTGTCAACCTATTTTCTGTCATCCACCCTGGCATCAATAGCAGAATCTTTAAATTCCCTCAGTGACACCCGGGAAGCCCCAGGGGAGGATTGCTCTAACAGGGCTTTTTTCATCATGTCAATATTTTCAATAAACAGCCCTTTTGCTTGAGTGCTCTTAGGAATATGATTAACATAATTTCCTTCACTTTCTCAAAATTTGATGTTTACACGGCTATTTTGGCAAGAGCATAATACAGGCTGACTGGGACCCAGTGCTGAGATGCAGATCTTAGGTACTTCAAAATTAATATTGTGCTAGAGCAGAGCCACGTACTCTTTGTGCTGATTTTCAACCTTTTCTAGAGGACATTCTAAAGAGCAGAGCAGATATTTCCCAGAGGTAAAGGACCCCTTCTTATATCCTTACTTTGCAAATTGAGTCAGTTCTGCACACAATTTGTCTTCTATCCTATGGATGGAACTAATTTTTCTTCAAGTGTTAGTTCACACTTATCTTCTCAAGTGTTTCTTGAGTTCTCTTCCTCCATGATTTATCTGTACACTTGACTTATTCTTTCTCTAAGCTACCTTCATACCTCCTAAATACTATCATTATTCTGTTCATGATGCTATGCTAAAGTCAATATGTTTATATATCTATTCTTGTGTAACCTTGAAACTAGAAACACATCCTTATCTTTAGGCCTTCACAGGTAGAAAGATTCCTGGAACTCAAGAGGTTTCTTTGGTGGCAGATCTCTAAATAAATTCTAGTTTCTGGGGTTTGCACCTGTGCACCTGTGAATTCCACTTTGGGCCTCTTTTTTTGTTTTTGTTCTTGTTTTAATAAGCAGAACCCTTCATTTGATATTTTAGGATGAAAGATATATACATAATTTCTGTTCCTCTTTTTTTTGGGGGGGAGGGAACCATATAGCTCTAGACTCAGAAATCACTCCTAGCTCAGGGAACTCTATGGAATGCTGGGGATCGAACGAGGATCCATTCTGAGTCAGCCTCGTGCAAGGCAAACACCCTACCACTGTGCTACCACTCCAGCCCCATTGGTATCTTTTTCCATGAAATGAAGAGAGCAAAAGTGAGGTGCTTTCACACCAGAGAATAGGTCAAAAAAGATGCTGAATTGCTATTTCTCATAGACTTGCCATCATTCTGAAAACCTCAATTGGTGGAAAGGTTCATCTTATAAAGGCTCACAAAGCAAGGGCTCTTTGAATTTACCCTGAGGACACCTTGAGGTTCCAAGAGTAGCAAAAGGGGTCAGCCCTGAGAAGAACTTGACTCCCATCCTAGTCTGACATGGCTATAATCAACCAAGATTCAAAAGAAAGTAATCAAATCCAACATGGATTCTGGTCTGTGCTATAAGACACTACAGACTTTTTCTTTTAAGCCACTAAATTTGAACTAACTTTGTCATCTAAGAGCAGTGAATACTTCATATGCAAATGATGGGACCTATTCTTTTATTGAGGGTCTTAAATTTATCTCTGTGACTAAGCAAATTGATAAAATTACCCAACTAGATCTGACACTGCCCTTAAGACACTCTTTGAAATGAAGGGTTAGTAGAACAACAGTTCTGCCTACCTATAGACAACTCACTATCGTGAGAAAACAAAGAAAAATAAGCTGAGAGTAAGTACCACAAGCTAACAGCATCCTTCTACAAGGACACTTGTACTCCAAGAAACTGTCCACTGAATTTCCCTTCAGGTATACCTAAAAATCCTAGATCACAACTGGTGATCAGAATTCCTCCAGTCACAGATTAAGAAATGCTTAATAATAGCCACTAATCTTGAGGTCTTTGTTAAAAATTGGGGACATAAAGAGAAATTCATAGCACTCCTTAAGTGTAAAATCTGTATGTGGGCATGACAGATTTTAAGTGCCCTCTGAGACCCCCAAAGGCCAGAGAACATCACTATTATGATACTGCCTCCTTGACACACAGTTCTTATATGGAACAAAAGACATTTAAAATTTTTCAAAAACTATGTTTTCAATAGTTTTGTATAAATTTTGATATGGATTTTGGTTAAGAATTTTTACAAAAGTACACATAAAAACCTATTATTCATTGAGCCCTCCCAAATAATGCTACTAATATGACCTTATCTCTAGGTTCTGTCTTCTGAGATGCAAGTTAGGTGCACTGTACTTTTGATCCAGAGTGGATTTCAGAAAGGGTACACTGTTAGTTTATGTTTAGAGACAAGCCTATCTCCTGAGAGTCTATCGTCCCCCACAGCCCCCATGATACCCAGGGATAGCTAGTGCTTCCTTCCAACCTGGTGGTTAAAATTCAAGGCAACCCCACCAGCTTCTGTGCTCTCTTGCCACTTTCCTGACTGATTCCATGGCTTATCATGACCTCGAGCACAAAAGACCCAGACAAAAGATCTTTCTCTCAAACATATTGACGATTTGAAAATAGAACCAAACAATGGCCTCTGATGAGGAACCATTAAAGTGTCCTGTTAGGGACTTTGCTTAACTAACTCTTTCTTCTTCATATGATGGAAGACTCAGTACTTATCTTCCAGAGATGGAATGTCCCAGATTAGCTATGTGCCTTTCAGTTCCAAGTGCATACTGAATTTTATATTTAAGACTTTTGAGTATTTCATCTGTGACAGCATGACAAATGTTGAATTAATATCATCTCTTTACATTCAAGTAAGTACTGAGTGCCAACCTGTATCCAGATTTAAACCAACTAAATAGAACCCAGGGGGTCAGCCAGTCCCTTTCCATAATGTACAAGATTAAGTCCAACTCATAGAATACTAGGCAGGCTGTTGACCCTAGTCATTTCTTTGTCCCTTATAATAGGTATTAGTACAGCTCCACTGTAGGCTTCTAGTAAATCACCACAAATCAAGGTATATAGATGGTGTGCACAAGTCTGGATAGTCTCTGCCTTACCCATGAAAATAAATAATTATAGTATAGATTATCTGACCTCCCTGGTGGAATGGGCATCTTTCAAAGTAGGACAGTGGAATATATATACCTAGCTGTTCTCTGCTCTGCTGATCATGGGCTCACTCTAGTTACCTCAGGAGAAAACACTGAGACTAAGCTGCCTAATTCTCAATACTCTGAAATACACTTGGAAAGAGGTAGAGAACAGAGCCTCAGGCTTCCTCTAAGATAGCTGAGAACTTGCTGTATCAGGACTCAGGAAAGCAGAGAGAGATCACCCCCAAAAGCTCCAGGGGATGCTGATGCTTCCTGCCCTCAGATGCCAAACTTAATCATTACAGAAAATGGAAGGCAGTCTAGACATGGTAGACCTGACCTGGAATCTAAATCCCTGCTACACAGATAGAAAATCAAAACAACAAATACTTCTCCTAGATTTCCAAAATAGAATTAGCAGACAGCAAAAATTCTTCCTTCCAATACTCCCTTTATTCGTAACTTGCATGATTTTAATCAATAGCAATAATGATACTTTGGTATCTTCAAAGTCTGATCACAGCTCTGCAAGAAACTTGAGTGAGAGAGCCAGGACTTGTATACAGGTAAGAAATGCTGTGTCCTTTGCCCCCTGTTGTCTATAATGAGCCTTCCCAGACCCTGATTGTAGCTGAATCAGGAAATATCAAATAAATTCTGTGGTTTTAAACAGCAGGTTTGGTTTGTTACAGGAGATTTTTGAACAAACTTCAAGAGGATTATTGATAGCACAAATACTGAGGAGAGGAAGCTCTTGAGAAACAAGACTAGTCCTGATCCAGTGTCTATTAAAATAAAGATCTAGGGTCTTTATTTTCTGCCTTAAGACCATCTTTTTTGGGACTGGGGTGATAGCACAGTAGTACGGCATTAGCCGCGCACATGTCCAACCCTGGACAAAACCGTGGTTCAATTCCCAGAATCTCATATAGTTTTCCAAGCCTGCCAGGAGTGATTTCTGAGTGCAGAGCCAGGAGTAACTCCTGAGCCTTCACCAGGTGTGACCGAAACACCCCCCAAAATTCATCATTTTTTCATGAAGCAAAGTCAATTGATTTTCAGTTTGTAAGAAGGCATAACACAACATTCATTTTGACATCACAACCCTGAATAAAACTTTTTATAATATCATGTCCATTTTGATGTCACACCATAATGTATGAAATATGATGTTGCATATCACAATGTCTATTGTGTCATTACAATGGAGAATTAGGACATCATAGTGGTGCCCGTAATAAGGTCCACTGTTAAGTCACAATGGTGAACTATGATGTTACAGTCATGGTGCATCATAATGTCTGTCATGATGTCAGAATGCTGAATTATGACATCACAGTGTTGCTCATCATAATGTCCACTGTGACATCACGATTACAACTTGTGACCGCATAGCAGTGGGCATCATAATACCCATTGTGATGCCACAATCACAAATTATGATGTCATCGTGGTGTGTATCATAATGTCCATGGTAATGTTACAATTGTGAACTTTGACATCAGTCGTGGTGCATCATAGTGTCCATTTTGATGTCACAACCATGAATTTTGACATCACATTTTTGTGAATTATCATGTCCATTTTGATGTCACAACCCTGAGTTATGAACTATAGTGCTGTATACCAAAATGTCTATTGTGCCATTACAGTGGCAAATTAGGACATCACAGAGGTGTGTGTAATAGTGTCCATGTGAAGTCACAATGCTGAACTATGACATCATAGTCTGATGCATCATAATGCCCATTGTGATGCCAGAACTGTGAAATATGACATCATAGTGTTGAGCATCATAAAGTCCATTATGATGAAAAAACCACAAATTATGACCTCATAGCAGTGGGCATCATAATACCCATGGTGACGTTGTGGTGAACTATGATGTCAGTTGTGGTGCATCATAATGGACATTTTGATGTCACAACCATGCACTATAATCGCATAGTTTTGCACATCATAATGTCCATTGTGATGCCACAATCATGTGTTGTGACCTCATAGTGTTGGGTATCATAATGCCCACTGTGGCTTCACAATTGTGAACTATGACATCAGTTGTGGTACAACAAAATTCCATTGTGGCATCACAACCATGAATTATGGCATCATAGTGTTACCCATCATAATGTCCTATGTAACATCACAATCATGAATTGTGACCTTATAGCTGTTACCTCTCCCCCAACTTCCTGCCTATCTTACCTAGATAGTGAGACCCTCCCATGGCTGGGAAAGGTCAGTGGTTGGTAATTAAGAGTGCCCTGGAGGGAGAGGGTGAAAAGAAGACTCACGAGGAAGGAGAGATGAGAGAGAGGATGGATGCAGAGGAGCAGGAGAAAGGCTGCTTAGTTTAGAAGCCATGTGAGATATGCACACAGCGGTTAGCTTGTAATAAAGCTGGATTTCTCCTGAAACTTTATCTGACTGCTAGGGATCATTTCCTGAACCCACAGACTGCTAGGCCATTCAGGCTGTAGATGCCAGGCAGGGCCAGGAAATGCCTCACCATCCATCCTTCTACCACCACACTAGGACTATATAATTAATAATTAGTACAACAGCAATAGCAATGTGCATCTCCTCTTTCAAATCACTAATGAAACCATAAGGAGAATTTGGGAGAAGATATTGAGCACTGAAACAGTAAACATCGAGAGGACATATATCAGAAATCTGTGGAAGATATATCCAAGGAGAGTCAGTCAGTAGATCAGCAAGAGAGGGCAGGAAGGTACAAACACATAGATCAGGTGCTATAAGTCCCAGACTATCTGCCTAGGAACATGGATGGGGAAATCTTGATAGCTTATCTTGGAGGTTCCACACAGAGAACTGGGAGGCATAAAGAAGCAAAGGGGTTACTATATAACTAATCCTGGAAAATAGACAGTTTCTCATTTTCCCAAGTCTACAACACAGGTGAGAAAAGATAATACATCATATACCTTTGGATAATAGACCTGTGAATAAACTCATATAACTCAGAATGGAGGTGCTTTTGCAAGGAGAGTTTCAGGAAGAGGCAGAGTAGGAAACAAGTTGAAGGTTGAAACAGACACTACCATGATAAGCCAACCAATTGAGGAAAACAACTTCATGGGATTTCATATGAGTGGTAAAGGGAAAAAAAAACAAACATAAAAAATAGAAGGGGAAAAGTGAACAGAAACTCGTTCAAAGAAGATATATAGATGACCAAAAAGTATATAAAATGCTGTGCATCACATCATCAGATAAATACAAATAAAAACAATAATGACATTTCACACTGTGAGTTTGGCTTATCTTGGATATTCCAGATAGATAACTAAGAGGCAGAAAGAAACAAATGGACTTTAATAAAAACCAGACAAGGCAAATAGACAGGTTGCTTTGAGCAAAAGAAATCAGTGAATGGGGGTGGACTCTCAGTTACAGCAGGTGAGAATGCCAACTGATTTAGCATTTTGGGAAAACAAACTGAAAACTTCTCTAAGAAAAAAAAACAGGAATTGAGTTTTCATATAACCCATAAATTTCACTTCTTAGCATCTTGCATAAAACTCCAAAAATCCTACTCCTAAAAGACATTTGCATCCTTGTGTTCATTGTATTCACAGTAGCAATATGTCAGAAATTAATCAAATATCCAAGAATAGATAACTGGATAAATAATCATGAAGCATATACTCAATCAAATACTACTTGTCTATAAAGAAAAGATAAAATCTTGTAACTTGTCACTACGTGGATGGATCTGGAGAGTATCATGATGAGTAAAGTTTAGCCAGAGGAGAGGTACAGACACAAAATGATCTTTCCCATGTGATAGGGAATAATAGATGCACAAGAAAACACTTTTAGAACTGGTTTCCATTAAGAAACTTATAGCAGGAGAGAATAGAAGAATGAAAGAACATTCATTGGTGGAGAGTATGATGATAGAATTTTTATATACAAAATGATACCAAGAAATCATAGTGCTTGAAAGAAAGAAAGAAAGAAAGAAAGAAAGAAAGAAAGAAAGAAAGAAAGAAAGAAAGAAAGAAAGAAAGAAAGAAAGAAAGAAAGAAAGAAAGAAAGAAAGAAAGAAAGAAAGAAAGAAAGAAAAAGAAAGGAAGGGGGGCCGGGCAGTGGCGCTGGAGGTAAGGTGCCTGCCTTGCCTGCGCTAACCTAGGACGGACCACAGTTCAATCCCCCGGTTCCCCATATGGCCCCCCGTGCCTGCCAGGAGTGACTTCTGAGCG
>PVKC010046493.1:0-11121 GCA_004027635.1 Crocidura indochinensis
CTGTGGGGGTTGCGAAGTCTTGGCAGTAAATAAACTGGGGGGAGGGGGGGTTGAGTCATACCCTGTGGTGCTCTGGGTGCTGTGAGCTGGGGTGGTGGTGGGAAGACAGAGCAGCCTCCATCAGGCAGTCACCATCACCCCAGATGGGCTCTGTGGCTGCTGAAGAAATGCTCAGGGTGTGGCCTCTCTCTCAATTTCCATGACAGGCCCAGAGATACCCTGCCGAGAATTTTAGCTTTCATCTGGATATTATAACTTTTGTTTTTTAGCTTTACACAGACTTTGATGAAATTCGACAAGAAATTGAAAATGAGACAGAAAGAATTTCAGGAAATAATAAGGTAGGTCTCTTTTCAGAGCTGGAAAGTATCAGAGTGAGGCTTGTAGTGAGTGCTTTGGTTACTCTGTGAATATATGGATGATTCCATGTGTGTGCTCTTCATACTACAGGCTTCCCAGGGTTTCTGTTAAGCCCACTGTGGGCCCATACTAGGTAGAGTAGAAGAGCAGGGCAGGCTTGCAGGTCATTGGGGTCTTGGTGATGCGGGAATGGCTGCAGGAGTGATGGGTGAGGCGTTAGTAGAGGCCAGCATGAGGACTGATGGAGTCTAGAATGGAACAGCCAGGGTCCGGAGAGATAGAATGGAGGTAGTGTGTTTGCCTTGCATGCAGAAAGATGGTGGTTAGAATCCTGGCATCCCATATAGTCCCCCAAGCCTGCCAGGAGTAACTCTTTGGAGGCACTGCAATGCAGGGGGCAGGGCCAGGCCAGGGTATTGTTGCTGGAAACCAGGCTTTTCTGTGAGTCAGTAGCCCATCTTAGAGTGAGTACCGCCTTCTTGTCCTGCTCTGCATGGGCCAGGGAGGGTCCTGTACAGGAGGGGCTGGTCCCCCAAGCAATCATTGTCTGTTAATGGCCAGGTGGCACCCATGTGCTCTGTCACTGCCAATTTCTCGCATCCCACCTCCTAGGAGCTGGATGCTGAAAGTATTTAGAAGTGCTACGTGTATCTCTGCCATATTAGTGTTTTAGGTCTCTGATGTGCTGTTGGATTCTAGGGAGTGAGCCCTGAGCCCATCCACCTAAAGATCTTCTCGCCCAACGTCGTCAACCTGACACTTGTGGATCTTCCAGGAATGACCAAGGTGGGTTCCTCTACAGAACTGCTGCTGGGGCATGTGGCTACAACCCAGGAACACCCCACGTTCACCAGTGTCTACCCCCTGGGTGCCCTAGAGTCTGGTTTGTTGAGAGCAGTAGCCTCAATGGTTTTTCCTGTCCTGGCTATGCATCTGTGTCATGTGACCACTCAGCATAGGCCCCTGCAATGCTCCCCTCCTGGTGGCTGTTGGCTTCATTCTCGGTGGCTGTGCCCAGAGCTGTCATTGTTCTTATGCCAGTGGGCCCACAGAGGTCACCTTCCCAGGGCCTCTGAGCATGAAACCACACCTGCAGCAGAGGCTGCCCAGATGTACTGTACTCCTTCCTCAGTGTCCGGGTCCCATGGGTCAAGGTCTGTCCCCTGCTCACTCCCAGGACAGCTTCCTCTATCTTCTGTAGCTTCCCTGTCTCTGTCATTGACATGTCATGTCTGGCACCGCCATGATGACTCTGGAATGAGACTCTGAGGGTATCACTCTGAACAGCCCCTTGTCAAGTCTGGCCGCCTCCTGCCCCCTGCCTGCCCCCAGGAAACTGGCTTTTACTGCTCGAAAGCATGCAGCAACCCCGCTGTTGTGTTTGTTTAGGTGCCTGTAGGCGACCAGCCGAAGGACATCGAACTACAAATCCGAGAGCTCATTCTCCGGTTCATCAGTAACCCCAACTCCATCATCCTCGCGGTCACGGCCGCCAATACAGACATGGCCACCTCAGAAGCATTGAAGATCTCCAGGGAAGTGGATCCCGATGGTGAGTGGGCACAGAAGGTGGGGCTTCTAGGGGCTGTAGATTTAGAGGAATCTCCATGCTGTTGATAGAGATTTGAAAGCTAAGGCTTTCTTAGCTCCCCCAGATTGCCACACAGCAGGGTCAATAGACATCAAAGTGAGAATAAGACATCACTGCGCTGAGAGGTGGGCTGCCCTGGCATCATGTCTATGTTTAAGACAATTTTAGGGCCTCAAATACCTGAAGATTCTTTTTTTGTTTGTTTTCTGTTTTGGTTTTTGGGTCTCACCTGGTGACACTCAGGGGTTACTCCTGGCTCTGTGCTCAGAAATCGCCCCTGGCAGGCCAGGAATCGAACCACTCTCTGTCTTGGGTTGGCCGTGTTCAAGTCAAATGCCGTACCTCTGTGCTATCTCTCCTGCCCTGCCTTACAGATTCTGAGGGGCGAATGACTGGTTAGCAGCTTGTGGTTTGGCATATTCATTGCATAAGGAATTGTTTCAGCCTTTTAGTGGACATATCCATTTATATGTGGGCCAAAGGACATAGAGATGAGGCAAAGTGCTCTGAGTAGCTGTGAGAATTAATGTCCAGTGTTTCTTCCTACTGGGACCACTAGGACAGAGCTGGGTAGGGCAGGGCGGGGCAGTGCTGGGCAGGGCTGGGACAGGGTTGGAGCAGGGCTGGGGCAGGGCTGTGCAGGGCTTAGGCATCTGCGTCTAGCCCCTCTTCCAGACTCATCCTGCTTCTTCCGTGTTGAGCAATCAAGTTAGTAGGAAACGGTAGTGCTGAGATTAATGCAAAGTTCCTTTAAAAGATCATAAACATAGGGTGTGTGTGTCTTTGTGTTTCTTGTTAAGTGTGTGAAGTGCAATCGAATCTAAGTCTCTTGCCTGCAGTATATGTACTTTATCACTGAGCCACACCCTAGTCTGGGTCATTTTTTTGGGGGGGGGATTGGTTTTGGCCACACCTGCCAGTGCTTAGAGGTTACTCCTAGCTCTTTGCTCAGAAATCACTCCTGGCAGCCTCAGGGGACCAAATGGAATGCCAGGAATCAAACCTGGGTTCGTCCCTGGTCGCCACATTCAAGAGAAACTCCCTACCACTGTGGTATCTCTCCAGCCCTTAAAGTTATATTTTTAATTTGACCTTTAAAGAAACTTTACCACATGCCAGCCTTCTATACCGACCCAGAAATTCCACCTCTGGGAATATAACCTAAGGGCCCAAAAGCAAAATGCAGAAAAGGCACTTGCATCCTATGCTCACTCTAGCTCTGCTCACAATAGCCAGAATCGGGAAACAACGAAGTGTCTAAGAATAAACAGATAAGGGAATAAAGAAACTGGTACATCTACTCAGTGGTATATTCACCCATAAGAAGAGATAAAGTAATTCAATGTGCAGCTATGTGGGTGGATCTAGAGAGTATCCTGCTGAGTGAAATCAGAGGCAGAGAGACAGACAGAGGATGCTCTCTCTCAGACATGGGATATAAAGAAACTTTATAGGGGAATAACAGAAATGGCGAATAGGAGAACTGGTTTCAGGAGGAAGCTTGTCATGGTGGGGTGAATGAAAGAGGCCCTTTTCCCCTTATCCATGCCCATATTGGTTGTTTGTGTGCCAGTCTCTGTAGTGTGAGATAGCTTATTGTTTTGATTTGCGTCTGATGCAAATCAATGTTGGTTAGTGGTGTGGAGCATTTTTCCATGTGCCTTTTGGCCATTGTATTTCTTCTTTGAGGAATTTCTGTTATCTCTTTTCCCCATTTTTTGAAGGGATTAGATTTTTTTTTTCTTGTTAAGTTCTGCTAGTACCTTATATATCTTAGGTATTAACCCTTTGTCAGATGGGTATTGGATGGATAATTTCTTTCTTCCTTTAAAACATGTATTTCCTTACAGAGCTTTAGTTGGTGTATTGAGAGGTGACAGAGTGCCCAAGTCTCCTACTGCTGTATCTTGCTATTAATGTCTTCCTTCAAGTTTACTATTTTACATTTTTTGCTGTCCTTCATTTAGTACATAATGTTTTGGAGTGTTGGTTTTGTGTGTGTGTGTGTGTGTGTGTGTGTGTGTGTACATATGTTTTGGAGTGTTGGTTTTGTGTGTGTGTGTGTGTGTGTGTGTGTGTGTAATGGCCCTTGGCCATTAGAAATGAGTTTCACAATCACTAAAACCTTTTGAGCTTGAAGTTTGTCATCTGATACTGGGCTGTTTTCTTGAATAATTATCTTCTAATGTTTGGCTTTAAGTCTATGTTTGTTCTGACTTGGTCAAATGTGTTTTTTATAGGCAACAGAATGTTAGATTCAATTTTCTAATCTATCCTGCCACTCTGTCTTTTAATTGGTATCTTTATTCCATTCACACTGAGAGAGGTTATTGTGGAGTTTTGTGCTATCTTTCTATCGAAGTTTGGTTTGTTTGTGCGGTTTGTCTCATCTTTTTTTTTTTTTTTTTGGGGGGGGGGGTCACATCCAGCAGTGCTCAGATGTTAGTTACTCCTGGCTCTTTGCTCAGAAGTTGCTTCTGGCAGGCTCAGGGGACCATATGGGATGCCAGAATTGGCTGCTTAAAAGGCAAATGCCCTAATGCTATGCTATCTCTCTGGCCCCATGGTTTGTTTTATCTTAAAGTAGCCCTTTTAGTTCTCTTAAAGGTGGTTTTTGAGTCCAAGAAGCTCCTGAGTTGTTAATATTTGAAGTTGTGTATTGTTCCTTCAAGTCCAAATGTGAGTTTGACTGTGTAAAGTATTTTTGGCAGGTGTTCATTTTATTCAGTTTCTTTTACTCTATCTTGCCACTGTCTTCAGCACTGGATGGTTTGCTTTGGTAGATCTGCTATAAATCTTAAGGATGCTTTTTGTATGTAATTTCCCTTTTTTTTTTTTTTTTTTGGTTTTTTGGGCCACTCCCGGTGACGCTCAGGGGTTACTCCTGGCTATTCGCTCAGAAGTCGCTCCTGGCAGGCACGGGGGACCATATGGGGAACCGGGGGATCGAACCGCGGTCTGTCCTAGGTTAGCACAGGCACCTTCCCTCCAGCGCCAGCGCCCGGCTCCCTATAATTTCCTTTTTTGATCTTGCTGTTTTCAGTATTCTTATCTCTGATTTTCATCAATGTGAATGGGATGTCCTTTGGGGTGTTTTTATTTGGATCTCTTTTAGCTGGTACTCTTTGGGCATCTAGAATGTAGGTGCATGCACTCTGTTTGTCCTTCCTCTGGCTATAATATGCAGGAGTTTTAAATGAGACTTATGAGTGACTGAACAGAGGTGGAAATGACCCTTAAGGTGTGACTGGGCAGAGGTGTCAAAGCCTTTGGGCACGAAGGGGCTTGTGTAGATGTCTCTGTGTCTCAGCCACCTCAAACATGTCCCATCTCTCGCTCCTTTCACAGGTCGCAGGACCCTGGCTGTGATTACGAAGCTTGACCTCATGGATGCGGGTACCGATGCCATGGATGTCCTGATGGGACGGGTCATCCCTGTCAAACTGGGTATCATCGGTGTTGTGAACAGGTCAGCGGGGGTTGTGGAGTGGGGGTGGGAAGAGTGCTGGAAGCTTGGGCAGGGGGCGTCTCTGTGCTACCTCCTCCTCTGCTTCTCTTTCTTCTCCCCTGCCTGCAGGGACTCCTAGAATACTTGGGCCAGCAGTAGGGCCCCATATCTGGGGTGGACTGAGTGTAGGGTTCATACAGGCAAGTTTATGTTCATCTGTTTAGCCCATCCCTATATCCTTCTAAAATTTTTCACTCTGCTTAAGATTATGCTCTTCATGGCCAGAGTGATAGTACAAAGTTGTAAGTCATTTACCTTGCACATACCTAACTGGGTCCAATCCTCAGTCCCCCACCCCCACCCCGAAAGGGTCCCCTGAGTCCTATCAGGAGTGATCCATGAGCATAAAGCCAGGAGTAAATCCTGAGCATTGGTGAATATGACCCAAAACTATAAAGAAGGAAAGTGGCATGGTCCTCTGAGAGACAGCTGAACAGCCCAGACAGCAGGAATCCTCTCTAAAGGAACTTGAATGGGGTGACGGTCTGATTATTGGCCAGTCTGCAGTTCGGTTGACATGGAGGAGCGCAGGCCCCAAGTGCAGGTTTTTTCCTTGCTCTACTGTGAGCAGGGTTGTCAAATAGATCTTGAGAACATCTGGGAGGGTCAGCATGGCCTGTGTGGGATGCGGAGCCTCGCCTAAGGGGCGGATGTCTCCCTTGGCACAGAATGACAGGGTGATAGATGCATGACGTCTGATTTGAGTCATTTTAGGGGCAAATATTTTTAGCTAAATGCACTTCTATCTAGTCCACCCACCTTGCCCCACTTGGATATGGCCTCCCATAGCACCATGTCCAGTAAGCAGGTGGTGCCCTTGACATTCACGATGCTTGGGCTCTGGCTCAGGTGTGGGCACATTCCTGGCACCATCCTGGGACCATCCCATCACATATAACCCCTTTTCTACAAGAGGGAGCAGGTGGACTAGTGCGGCCTCTTTGTGACTGAGCAGTCACATAGCTTATGCCATGCAGGGGTGTCTCTCCACCCCTCTGAGCACAGAATCACAAGTAGTCAGACCTCATGCTAGGCCTTAACAGCAGATATTGCTGCTGCATGGCGTCTGCATACTGACTACCATCTGCACTGGGGAACACAGACCACAGGTCACTTCAGAACTGTCCTGTGTGTTTTCACCCATAGGAGCCAGCTGGACATCAACAATAAGAAGAGTGTCACGGACTCGATCCGGGATGAGTACGCATTCCTTCAGAAGAAGTATCCATCTTTGGCCAACAGGAATGGGACCAAGTACCTCGCCCGCACTCTAAACAGGTATCTCTCATCTCCACTGTCCCCAGGGTGACCACATTGCTGTTGCACTGCTCACAAATATAGTAGGAAGTTGCTGGTGGCAGCTGTTCGTGGAAAGGGGGATGTCCTAGAAAGCAGGTATTTTCTGTGTCCCCCTCCTGGTTAGGGAGTTAAGGACAGTCCTGAACTGGACCTGCTACCAGAGCACTGGTAGGCGATGGATGGCCATTTCTCTTTTTGTTTTGTCCGTTAAGAAATGAAAGCCTGGGGCCGGGCGGTGGCGCTGGAGGTAAGGTGCCTGCCTTGCCTGCGCTAACCTAGGACAGATCGTGGTTCGATCCCCTGGTTTCCCATATGGTCCCCCGTGTCTGCCAGGAGCGACTTCTGAGCGAATAGCCAGGAGTAACCCCTGAGCGTCACCGGGTGTGGCACAAAAACAAAAACAAAATAAATGAAAGCCTGATGGACTGGGAACTTGATAAAATGGATTTTTTTAATTGAATCACTGAGATATGAAGTTAGAAAATTGTTAGTAGTTGAATGTCAGTCATACAGTGTTCCAGCACCCATCATTTTACCATTATCCACCACCAATGTTCCCAGACTCCCTCTTCCTCCCAGCCTGTCTCTATGGCTGACATTTTTATTTTTCTTTCTAGGCATTGTGGTTTGTAATACTGTTACTCAAGGGGTATCATGCATATATATCACTTTACCTCCTTTCAGCACCTCGTTCTTGTCCAGAATGATCATTTCCAACTATCATTGTCAGAATGGTCCTTTCTCTGACCTAACTGTTCTATCCTCCTCTTTGTTGAAAGCTTCCTATCCTCTCATTTTATTATCTTTGGTTAGTATTATCATTCTCTATTTATTTTTATATCCCACATGAGTGTTCTGTATCCCTCTCCCTCTGACTCATTAACTTAATATGATACTCTCCTTTTCTATCCTTATGACTTCAGTTTTTGTAACAGGTGCATAGTATTCCATTGTGTAGATGTACCACAGTTTCTTTATCCACTCATCTGTTCTTTGTCACTTGGGTTATTTACAGATTCTGGCTACTATGAATCGTGGTACAGTGAACAAAGGCGTGCATGTGCCATTTCTGCTTTGTGTATTTTGGACCCCTCTAGATATATTCCTAGGAGTGGTAGCAGTATTGCTGGGCCATATGGGAACTCCACTTCTAGTTTTTGAGGAAAGTTCTTATTGTTTTCCAAAAAAGACAGACCAGTTGACATTCTTACTGGTAGTGAATGAGAACCTTTGTCTCCCTGGATCCTCATCAGCACTGGTTGTTTTTGTTCTTTTAGATGTGTGCCAGTCTCTGTTAAGTGAAATGATACTGTATTATCATTTTGATTTGTATCTCCCCCGTGATTAACAGTGCGTAGCATTTTTTCATGTGTCTTTGGCCATCTGTGTTTCTTTGTGGAAGTTTATGTTCATTTCTTTTCCATTTTTTGATGGGATTGAATTTTTTTCTTGTTAAATTCTCTGAGTACCTTGTATATCTTGGATATTAACTCCTTGTCAGGTGGGCAATAGGTAAATAATCTCTTCCATTCTGTGGGCAGTCTTTGTCTCCTCCTCACAGATAAAGCTGATTTTTATTATGTTGATGCCAGTCCTAAAGGTCAGTCAGAAACCTAAGTTTTGCTCATAGACTAGGATTGAGATAATTACAGTAGTATAAAGTGGTGGGTTTTTTTGTTTTATTTTTGATTTATTATTGAACTCTCCCACAGTTTAGTGGGTTGGAAGGAGATTTGAAAAGCCTTGAGCGTAGTGGTTTCCTTTTTTCATGGTCCCAGACCAAGTCTTTACCTCAAGCTGAGATTCATGACTCCACTGGGCAGATGACCTACCAGCCTCAAGGGCTCCTCTGCCCAGGACTGGCGTGTCTCTGGTATCACTGACCTCTTTCCTCTCCTTGAAGGTTGCTGATGCATCACATCCGAGATTGCTTACCTGAGTTGAAAACAAGAATCAACGTTTTGGCCGCCCAGTACCAGTCCCTGCTGAACAGCTATGGCGAGCCTGTGGGTGACAAAAGTGCCACATTACTCCAGCTCATCACCAAGTTTGCCACAGAGTACTGTAACACCATCGAGGGCACAGCCAAGCACATCGAGACCTCAGAGCTGTGAGTGAGGTCACTCCGCAGCCCTGAGTCCCTCCTCTGTCTTCTTTGCTTCTGTGAGGGCCACAGGTTGTTAGAGAGCTGGGGAGCTAGAGGGGTAGGGTGTTAGCTGTGTGAAGCTGGGCAGGTTGTCAACAGCAGCACTATCCCTGGAATCTCTTGAAGCCACATAACTTGCTTGTCCTGGGCCTGCAGTGCACCCTGAGGCCTCTGACCCCTGATCATTCCTAAAGGGGCCTGTTCCCCAAGGAGAAGCTGCCTTGTGGCTTGGATCACACACAGAGCTGTAGGACTCCGAGCTTAGTCCAGTCAGCTCCTCCTTGTCAGCCCTGCTGAACCCTTTATGGTCCCTCCCTGTCACCCCTGCTCAGCCCCGCATGGCTCCTCCCTGTCACCCCTACACCACTCCTCTCTGTCACTCCTGATCAGCCCCTCATGACTCCTGTCATCCATTTAGCCCTTCGTGACTCCTCCCTCTCACCCCTGCTCAGCCTCTCACAGCCCTTCCCTTTCACCCCTGCTCCTCCTCTCAGGGCCCCTCCCTCCCACCCCTACTCAGCTCCTCATATCCACGTTGATCGTTCACAGGTGTGGCGGTGCCAGGATCTGCTACATTTTCCATGAGACCTTTGGGCGGACCTTAGAGTCTGTGGATCCACTGGGTGGCCTGAACACCATCGACATCCTGACAGCCATTAGAAATGCCACGGTGAGGTTGTACGGCCTCTGAGCAGCGTTATACTCCTAACATTTGCACGATTGGTTTTTCCCACCCTAATCCTGTAATTGGCAGGGACTTTTCCTAACAGACCCCCCTACATTCCTTGCCCACTGCTCCCGCAGGGTCCCCGACCTGCGCTTTTCGTGCCTGAGGTCTCCTTTGAGCTGTTGGTGAAGCGGCAGATCAAGCGCCTGGAGGAGCCGAGCCTGAGATGCGTGGAGCTGGTGCACGAGGAGATGCAGCGGATTATCCAGCACTGCAGCAACTACAGCACACAGGTGCGGGGCCAGGTATAAGCCCAGGTGTGTTCACAGGGCAAAGGTGGGCCCAAGGGTGCTCACGACGCACAGGTGAGACCTGATGTGCTTAATACAGCACATGGTTGGGGGGATTGGTGTGGATGACACACCGGCAGAGCTGGAGTGGACAGCACATTAGGGGTCCGGACCGTTGGCAGGGAAAGTTTCTGTGGGCTGGTGTGAGGGTCGCTGTGACTCTGAGAAGGTAGGGACGGTGGCTGTGGTTTCTGCGGTGCTCAAATCTCCTGCCTTCTCGCTTGAGCAGGAGCTGCTGCGCTTCCCAAAACTCCACGATGCCATTGTTGAAGTGGTGACGTGTCTCCTTCGCAAGCGGTTGCCGGTCACCAACGAGATGGTGAGTGGGTCCTTGGTTGTCGCAAAGTAGGGGCTCTGTTGTGTTGGGAAGGAGGAGGCAGGTCCTTAACCCCGGAGCCAGGTTGTGGCAGATGCTGCCCTTCCTAGTGGGATTATAGATCACCTGCCTCTGGTAGCTTTGGACATACATTGTCCTGGGCAGCTTCCTTCTGGCACCAACCCTAGGCACCTCCTACAGCCCTGCAGGTGACAGGAATTGTGCCATGGAAATAAAAACACTGCTGCCAGCAGTGCTGGGGACGTCAACATCACTTCTTTAAGGGCTTGTCAACTTTTAGTGGGTCCTGTCAGTGAGCGTGTGCTGCCCAAACAGGACATCTGTCAGTTCTTGCCATATGCTCTTTAAGTTTGGGTTGTTAGGAAATGGATGTTGGTCAGACAGGCTGCCTTTTCACTGGTATTTTACCCTTTTTTGGAGGGGGGGAGGGTTGACCACACCCAGTGATGTTCGGGTTATTCCTGGCTATGGCTCAGAAATCACTCCTGGTTTGGGCGACCATTTGGGATCAAACCGGGGTTTGTCCTGGGTCAGCCTCGTACAAGGCAAATGCCTTACCGCTGTGCTATCACTCCAGCCCCTTCCCTGGGATTTTAAACCATATAGAATATTTTCAAGTGTTACTGGATTAAGGTTAATCAATCATTTCAGTCATACCCTGGTCTTTAAATTGATTTTTTTTGGGTGGGGGGGCCACACCCGGCGACGCTCAGGGGTTACTCCTGGCTATTCGCTCAGAAGTTGCTCCTGGCAGGCACGGGGGACCATATGGGGAACCGGGGGATCGTACCGCGGTCCGTCGTAAGTTAGCGCAGGCACCTTATCTCCAGCGCCACCGCCCGGCCCCCTTTAAATTGATTTTT
>PVKC010046494.1:0-11220 GCA_004027635.1 Crocidura indochinensis
GGTGCTTGTTTTGAATGTGACTGACTCCTGTTAGACTCCTGGAACTGCATGGTCCCTCCAGCAACCTTTAAACACAGAACTAGGGGTAGCCTTCAAGCATCGTGGGTTTTGCCTCCAAACCAACCAAACAGAATCAGAAAAAGCACCGTATTTGCATTCAGTTTCTGTGGCTGCAAACCTCCCATTGTTCAGAGCCCATCAGAGAGAGAACAGAGTGTGCACCAAGGGGTCAGCATTTGAACCTCTGACAGTAGACCATGCATGAAGGTTGTTCTGTTTTCTGAACTTTGAGTTATGTGGGTCAGGGAACTCCCCCATATACTCAAGCTCCTTAGGCTGAATTTTCCATCACTGCCAGCAAAGACCCCCTGGATCGGCCCAGTCCATGTGCAGATACTCCCCCCAGAGGGACTTTGCTTGCTTTCAGAGAGATGCTGTGGGTGGGGGTGGGAAGAAGTTCTAAAGTGCAAATGCAGCCATGGCAGAAAGCAATGCACAATGCATAGACAGACCAACGGTTGGAGTGGGGGCTTTCACTGGGAGTTCCTGGGGTGTTGGTTGGAGCCCAAGCCTGGCAGGAAGTGGCACTCACGAAGTATTTGTTGACTGAAAAGCAGCAGGAAAAGTATAACAAGTCCTACTTCGAATGCAAATTTTCAGGAATATTTTCAGAAAAATACCTAATGTGTGAACGTCTAATCTGCATTTCCACGTTCTGACAGATGGCCCCATATTAATAGAACTCTGATTGTAGTTTAAGAAAATAAAACCAAAAACAAAGGGAAGGGGGAGAAAAAATGAACGTAGAGCTCTCATTGAGGGGGTGCTCTCTCATTCATTGAGGGACTGGTGAAAAATAAAAGAAGTTCTGTACATTCCAAGTTTTCACAGATAACCCTGAGGGGGCTTGAATGGAATCGGGGGTTCACAGGCCTTTGGACCTTTCACTTCCTTAGAAGAGGGATTTACATCTCAAGCATCTAAGACCATAAGTTCAGGACACTTAGGAACTATTGGATTCATATCATCCAGGACAGGCTGATGGAAAATGCAGGTCTGAAGTCTGGGACATGAGTTCTCACACTTACCTACATTGACTGATGCAATCCTGTAGGTCAGGGTCCCCAAGCCCTCTAGAAGCACAAAACTGACACCAGTACTGCAATGTAAGGCTGGGATTCACAATAATGATGATGAGGAGGAGAAGAGCAGAAAAAAGGGGAGGGCAGAGGACTAGTTCCTAGGACCTGACACAGCCAGGGAAACAGAGCCTCAGTGGTCAGGGACCAAAATCAGCATTGCTACATGCTCCCCAGATGATCTGGATTCACCCCCGCTGCTAAAAAAAAAAAAAATCCAACCATGTACTGAAATGGTGTTTGTGCCCTCAGCTCTTTGCACTTTGTGATAATTCTTCATAGCGCCATGTTGAAGGGAGTCTCTGCTTATAAAAACCCCTGGGTGAGACTGGTGAGACTGGGGAGGATTTGCTAGGTGGTCCCTCGTCTTTTTTTTTTTTTTTTTTTGGTTTTTGGGTCACACCCAGTGACGCTCAGGGGTTACTTCTGGCTATGCGCTCAGAAGTCGCCCCTGGCCTGGGGGACCATATGGGGCACGGGGGATCGAACCGCGGTCCTCCAAGCTAGAGCGGTAAGGCAGGCACCTTACCTTCAGCGCCACCACCCGGCCCCAGGTCCCTCGTCTTAATGTCATACTGAGACCACGTCAGATCAGAAGATGGATAAGGTTGTGTGTGTGTGTGGAGAGCCCTACCACATGTCCTCCTGTGAGACCAGTAAAATCAGCTATGTTGACCATGTAGCTGGTGGGATAGCCCCAAGAGCTTCAGAGTGTTCGTTCCGTGGGCCACCCAAATTCTAAACGGCTTCCTACAGCTTGCTAGGCCCTGCAGAGTTGCCTTGGAAGGAGACCTAGTGTTGAAACGCACCCACTTCTTGTTTTTCAATCCCTGGAGGTGAGGCTGGTTACACCCTATAAAGCCTTTGTCTCCTCTACATCATACCTTCCACCATTGACCAGCTTTCTAGATGTTTCTATGTCTTTTCTGGGACTCACTTTCTATGAGAAACCTCAGGGCTCATCCCCTTTCTGGTCTTTCCTGTACAATCTCTTGCTTGGTGCATGGTAGGAGAGATTCTTTTCAAGACTCCAGTCTCTCACCCCAAGTGGTCACAGGGGTCCAGGTAGGCAGTGAGTAAGCCTTCCCAGCAGAGGGAACCTCTTCGTTAACTGGGAGTCTGGTGCCACAGACTTTCCTAATCAGCGAGGAGCAGGAAAGTTGGTAGTAGCTTATGTTCTTGGCAGGCTCTCCGGGGCCACATAAGGGAGACAGGCCTGAGAATGGAGCCAACCCAGGGAAGCACAGCCAAGTACTGGGAGAAGCGGGAGCACAGTGCGAGATAAAGATCTGTCTCAGCTACTCAGCCGCGGCTGCTCTCAACTGCTCACTCGTCAGCTGTCTTTGTATTCAATCCCCCTCATGTTTTCTTCCTCTCCTATCCCTTGGGGTGGGGTTTGGTCACCTGCAGCCAAACACAGAGAATCGCCTGCGCCTGTGCCTTTCAGCTGTCTTATCTCTCCTTTCATTGTGGGGAGTCTTGCGCTTTCCCTTCCTCAATGCAAAAACACCCCCAAGCTCTCTATGAAATGCAAGCAGGAGGGGTGGGGTGAGCAGTGTGGCCCTTTGGCTTGTTGCTGGTTGAGATGCCAAAGACTATTGACGAATGGATCGATGTCCACCTGGAGGCAAGCCCTGTCCTGTTCAACAACTGAATCAATTACTCTGATGAGCCAGAAGACAGCTATGATGGGCTCTGATGACACAGGACTGGAACAGGCGCACAGGTGGCAGGAGTGAGATTCAAAGGCATTAGACGCACTGGAATCTTTGTAAGGGTCAACATCAGCTCCGACATCTGGGCTGAACCATGTCTCAGACATGCCATGACTGGCAAGACCCGGCAGATGGCTCCAGAACTTCAGGAGGACCGTGTTAAACAAGCACCTGAAGGCTGGAAGTGGAGGTGATTCAAGGTACAATTCACACAGAAATAGGGGGCTGTTTTGGACTACTTCTCTGAAGGGGAATTTTCTGGAATGCTGTTTTGCTCAATAGGTGAAAGAATTTTTGAAGGATCCAGTGACAGACCAGACCACCTCCTGACAGTGATTCCATGAAGTATGAAAGAAAGGGAAGTATGCGGTTTGCTTTCCTTTGTACTTCCTGGCTTTATATATAATTTTAGGGGCTTAGGAGTCATGCCTAGTGGTGTTTAGGGTTTGGTGTCAGGGGTCACTCTTGGTGGTAGTCAGGGGACCATGTATGATGCCAAGGATTAAACTGGGATTGGCTTTGAGAAAAACAAGTGTCTTCACACCTCTCTTTGGCTTCTCAAAGCACTGAGTTTTAGATTCTTTTTCCATTGACATTCACATAAGCAAAGAAATATGCATAAAAACATCCAGACAAAAAAAATGCAGGCTTCTGAAGCACAGACTAGCAATAGGCCTCAAGTCCAACAAAGAGGGGTGTCCTCAAAAGAAATACCCAGCTCCTAATTGGGGTTCACCCACCCATCTAACCTGGTCCAATTTTAGGACCACCTCCCCAGTCTTTGGGTTTCATTTTGGATTTATACCACTTCCCAGATGTGGTGATGCACAGTCAGAGCTTGAGGACCCCCCTTAACCTGTCTTCTCATCCTGACTCCCTGTGACTTTGCAGCTTCTGTGCAGGTCTGGCTCCCTGGCTCACTGGAGACATACAGGTATGTGCTCACTTTGTCTCTTGTTTTTCTTTCATTCTGCTTTCCTGAAAATTTGCATTTATTTAAAAAAATTTTTTTTTTGGTTTTTGGATCACACCCAGCAGCACTTAGGGGTCACTCCTAGCTCTACACTCAGAAATTGCCCCTAGCAGGCATATGGGATGCTGGGATTTGAACCACCCTCCTTCTGCAAGCAAGGCAAATGCCATGCCTCCATGCTATCTCTCTGACCCCTATTTAAAAAATTTTTATGAGAACACTAGGATTTGTAAAGTTATCCAGCACCAGTCCTGTCTGTGAATGAAACCTCAGGCTCCAAAACCAGAACCTAGAGAGACTCAGGTCTGGAAGCAAATGTCTATGCAGGAAATAATTTACACAGTGAAAGGGTGAAAGAATGGGTCCAGGAATTCAAACACGCAAACCAGGAATCCCAACATACAAGCCTTCTGCCCCTAAGAAAGAAAGCAGCTTAATGAAGGAAGACCTAAAAATGAATGAATGCACTGCCTTTCTGAAAACCAGGCTTTTATATCAGCAAGAACCAGACCATACCCTAAGGTGAAGAACAAATACTAATTAGAGAGGGACCCAGTAATCCAGTCACCAGATCACACCCTAGGGTGGAGAATGAATACTGAATAGGGTAGGACCCAGTAATCAACACCTGCCAATCAAAGTCAAATTCCTTCCACCAGTGTCCCCAAACTCCTACTCCTCTCTCCTCAGCCTGCTATCATGACAGGCACATTTTAAGTTTGGTCATGGTAGTTTGGATCTCCTACTTTCATTGTTATTGACCCTATGGTTTTGGATATAAAGCTATAGCACCCCTCTATAGTACTGATGTACCTGAGGCTGTTGACTTCTATACCTTATTACTTCCTGTCCACTTCTTGCTACTCCTCTCAATTTCTTTCCCTCTCCATTCTTCTGCCATTCACTTGTTAAAGGAGAGGTGGAAGGTGGACAAGGCCCCCTTTCATCTTACACAAGGACAATGCAATGTTGTGAGCATCAGTTAGTGAGACTCAAGTTTCATTTCTCAAAACACACCATTTCCTGTGGGGTTCACAGGGACAGCTTACTCACATGGGCCTTGTGAAAACTGTCCACCTCCTTCAGAAGCTTCTCTTGGCATTCAGGATTGGTGGCCAGGAGGTAGGTGATGAAAGAGAGAGTGTTGGTAACAATCTCATAGCCTGCAATGAGGAAGAGAAAGGCCTGGCCTGCAACCTCGTCCTCCGTCAAAGGCTTGGCTGGTAGTCGAGGCTGGTGTGGCTGGGCAGGACTGGCAGGGGCACCCTTGATAGAGAAGCCCTGTGTGACCATGTCAAAGTTCTCCATGCCCCCAGAGGTGGCAGAGTGGCGGGTATCCAGCACCAGTTGAAGGAAGTCCCTCCGCCTCTAAAGGATGGAAGAAGAAAATGCACATCTTGGTCTGATATTCACATACATGAAGTATTGAAAACCTGTACCTGCTACTTTTAAAAGACTTGTGGGAACTAGAGAGAGAGTACATCAGGTGAGACATTTACCTCTCATGCATCCAACCTGTGTTCAATCTCTGGCATAGCAAATGATCCCCCAAGCCCACCAGGAATGATCCAGCCCTGAGTACAGACCCAGGAGTAAGTCCTGAGCACCTCAGGCATGGCCCTAAAAACCAAAAACCAAAAGCACAAAGACATATTGGGGCCAGAATGTGGCTCAGCAGTAGAGCATCTGCAGGAAAACAGATAAGAGCTAGGGTCTGTGCATTGGGTTTTTCTAAGAGGATGAGAACCTGGAATCCCTCTATAGTCCCTTAGCTCTGCCGGGTTCCAACTCTGGACCAGAACCTGGATGCTGAATTTTACAAAGAGACAGTCTTCACTGAGTTGATTAAGACATAGAGCATTTTGGCAAGTTTTTCTTTTGTTTTTGAGGTCACACCTAGCAGTGCTCAGGGCTTACTCTGGCTCTGTGCTCTGGGATCACTCCTGGTAAGGTTTAAGGAACATATGGGATGCTAGATATTGAACCTAGAAAGGCTGTGTGCAAGGCAAGTGCTCTAACTACAGTTCTATCTCTCTGGCCCTAAGTTTTTTTTTTTTTTTTTAATAACTAAGTTGCAGAAGAACATGTGTAATAGGATCTCATTTCTGTGAAAACCATCAAGGTACATGAGATCTAATTATTTGTTAGCCTATGCACAGCATATGTCCAGTAACATTGGAACCCAGTAAACAGAAAATAGGAGAAAGTGGCCAAGTTGGGGAGGTCGTTTCTGCCTTCATTTGCATCTCCCTTTGATTGGTTTTCCAGAACTTAAGAAACTAAAATATCATACAGATTCCATCCTTAGGGCCTGATTTCTTGTTTTTCTATGAACAGGAAGCATGTTCAGGCTTCCTGACCAGTCACCTGGATCATAGACCCAGGGGGAAGGAGTGGAAATTTGCTTGGGTGAAGTTTATTTTTGCATCCCTAAGCACCTCCAGGATTTTTTTTTTAGTTTAGTTTTGTTTTGGTTTAGTTTTTGGGCCACACCTGGCAGCACTCAGGGGTTACTCCTGGCTCTATGCTCAGAAATCGCTCCTGGCAGGCTCAGGGGACCATATGGGAAGCCAGGATTTGAACCACCGATCTTCTGCATGCAAGGCAAACGCCTTACCTCCATGCTATCTCTCTGGCCCTGCACCTCCAGGTTTTTTCTTCCTCAGTCTAAACCCTGAATAAACCTTCAGGAACTTTCTCACCCCTCCCTTTGAACCCCGCCACTTTGACCAGCTCTTTCCTGGGCTGCAACTTGCAGTTTATTCCTTGTAGTTTTCCCCATCACTCAGGGTCTCCAAAAAGTGTTTGCGTATTCCTTCAGCACTGATTAAGAGTTTTCCCTTCTTGTACAATCTCTTGTTTGGGAACCAGGTTGGGACCTATAAGATGCTCCTCCCTTTTCAGACATCAGCCCCATGCTTGGTATTGTGGATTAGATATGTGACAACACATTTGTCACAAAAAATGCAACACAGTAAATGCATTTAGAGGAGACTTAACTGCACATGCCCAACAACCTTGGATTACTTCCTGGCATTCAAAATGCAAAACCATTAATTTGAAAGGATCTGTGAGTATTTATATTCACTGTCATACTTCGTACAATAGCTAAGATGTGGAAACAACCCAAATGCCCAACTACAAATGAATGGATTAAGAAATTGTGGCATATATACATGCAATGGAATACTATGCAGTTCAGCAAATGCAATTGTAGTAACATGGAGAGAAGTAAAGGTTATGCTGAGTGAAGCCAATCATGAGGAAAGGGATAGATACAGAGTTATCTCACATATGAAGGACTTAAAGGGACATCAAGATAGCAAGAGGTAGGGAATTTGCCTTGCATGCAGAAGGACGGTGGTTCAAATCTCGGCATCCCATATGGCCCCCCAAGCCTGCGAGGAGAGATTTCTGAGCGTAGAGCCAGGAGGAACCCCTGAGTGCTGCCGGGTGTGACCCAAACAAAACAAAACAAAACAAAAAGATAGCAATATAATGGGAAAACTGATCTATAAATCTTAGTTGAGGGAGGTAGGTGAGTACACTGACAAGGGGTGTGGTGTTGGAATGACATGCATAAAAAATCATTATTAACAGTATTGTAAATCGTAGAATCTCAAAATTGAAAAAAATTAAACTTGGATCAGGACATCTTTGCTGCGCTATTGCTTCCAGCTGTGGTGACTCGGCAGGGGGTCTTCTGAGGTCTCAACTAAGCCCCCAGAGTTTAGAAACCTTGAGACCCAGGTGGCCTCAGTATCCTGCCAGCTTGCTAAAAGTCTGATGGCAGCGTATTAACTGCATTTGGCTTCCTGCTTCCAGCCTGGTGCTGCTCTCTCTCTCTCTCCCCAACTTCTTTCCTATTGCTTGGTCACCCCTGTACATGACCTCAGGGGGGCCTGAGCTACCTAGGGCAGGGATGAGGTCATGTGGGAGTGAATTTCCCTTTTCTCCCTTAGCCTAATCAGCTGGGACACTGATTGTAATTTTGCTCTGCTGGGGTGGGGAAACATTTATGCCCTGCACTGCGGGCTTTTTTCTGCAAATCTCCTTTGGGCTGCTTCTAGGGCAGGAATCTATCTTAGCCTCCCTTTTCAGAGGCCAGAGGAAAGCACATTCTCTGGGGTCCCCGTGCACTGCAGAGGAACATTAGCGAAGATGGGTTTCTCTTCCTCACGCTGCCTTCTCGGAGGCTATTCGAGCACTGCCCATTTAGGACCGAAACGGGGCTGCTTTATGGTTATAGCCAAGAAAAATACGTCCGCTGATAGATGGAGGTGTCTGATCTGCCCATCGGCGAGCGCTTAGGAAAATATTTACCTTTTAACATCTGTGCTGCATTTGTCGCTGCTCAAACACACATCTGCTCTGCGCGTGTCTCCCGAGCATGGAGAGGGCAGCGCCCGTTTTCTTAGTAACCGTATAGCCCTGTCTGGACAAGGGCAGGCCTGAATTTGTGGTTGGGAGGTTTTTCTCTGATCAACTTCTTGGTTGGAAACAAATAGCTCTGGAGTTTATAAAAGGAAAAGCTCCAGGCAATCCCAGTAATTGGATCTGAAATAACCCCTCACCTCTTGCTAGGCATTGGGGCGCGACCGGAGTATAAGGCTGAGCCTGATTTCAGAGCCTGTAGGTTTGGAGGGCAGGGAGAGGAGGGGGAGAGCAGACCCCGCTTCTGGAGCAAGGCTGAGCAGTGCAAAGGCCTAATCTTCTCCTTCCCTCAACCCGGGGTCCATGAGCTGCTGACTCTTCCCACACCTCAGGGAGTGTTTTGAACTCAGTTTGCAGCAGGGTGAGTCATTTGAAATTCACCTTCCTAACCTTCTGAACCTGAACCACTGAACCACACTGCTGTAGTGCCCAGAGCACATGGGGAGTGGGTGTGTGGGGTGGGGTGGGGCTGGTCAGGCTAAAGGCTGCTCTCTCTCCAGCCACCAAGTGTTCCTGGTTACATACACGACTATGACCTACACACTCAGACCTGTGCCCTACCCATACGTCTGCCTTGCACTTCAGTTCAGTTTTATCTGGGCCACACGCAGCACTGCTTGTGGACAGGGGGACACTCGCAGTGATGGTGAGGGCCTGACATTCTAATGCTTGGACCCCACCAGAATTCCACTCTGTAATGTTGGGGTCACATCCTACTGGGGATGGGTTCCAGGCATCTTGAGCCATCTTGCCACAAACCCCAATGAATACTCAAACATAGCATATCTGTAGACATATTTGCCTAGAAAATTATTTAGGGCTTTTTTTGCTTGTATGTTTGTTTGTTTGTTTTGCTTTGGGGTCACACCCGGTGACATTCAGGGGTTACTCCTGGCTCTGCACTCAGAAATCACTCCTGGCAGGCTCAAGGAACCATATGGAATGCTGGGGATCAAACCCGGTCTGTCCCGGTTTGTCTGCATGTAGGCAAATGTCCCTCCGCTGCACTATTGCTAGGGCCCCTGTTTGGAGCTTTTTTTGAGGGGGATCACTCTTGACACTCAGGGGCTAGAGAGCGGGGTACAAGCTTGGATAATTATCTCCTTATCAGGGTGGGTACAGATAGTTTCTTGCCTCCAGCCTTTTTTCCTTAGCCTCTCTAGAGCCACGTAAGCCCTGGGTGGGAAAGGGCTGAAGGCCAGTGTGGGGGTCTAGGGGAGAGGGCAAAGAGGAAAGAGGCCATCTCAGGCTTCAGGCTTCGCATTCTGTCAGAATTCCTCACCTCTTCTGCGGCTTGCTGGTCTCGAAAGGCAATCACATTCTTAATGAGCTTGTGAAAAAAGCCATTCAGTTCATCTCGGTTCTTATTGGGCAAAATCTGGGCCAGCGGGACCATTATGGATGGAAATGATACTGGGGAGTGAAAAAGAAAAGTAGCACTGAGAAGGAGGTGATAGCCCACAGGGACTGCAGATGCCCGCCCAGGATGCACACCCCCACGAATTCATCTTTTCAGAAGGATCTCTGCAGGAGTCTGCTGTCTGCCTCACTTCTCCCACTCACCAGTACTAGGGACTGTACATGTGTCCATGGAATCCTCACCTCCACAGATCAGAGAAGGGTCCTCCTGTCCTCAGTCCACAGACCTGATGGGGTCTCTGTGCCCTTTGCTGGAAAACCACAGAATCAGGCCACTTGGGGCTCTCCCTTGCTGGAAGTTCATCTGCCGCCTCACTTTCTTTTTACTATTGTTGTTTTTGGGTCACACCTGCCAGTGCTCAGGGATCACTCCTGGCAGTCTCATTGGATCATGGGGGATGCAAGTGACCAAACCCATGTTGGCTTCATGGAAGTCAAGTGCCCCACCCACTATGTAATCATTTTGGCCTCCTCTTCAACTTTTTTGATTTTTTTTGCTTATGTTTTTGTTTTTGGATCACACCTGGCATTGCTCAGAGGTTATTCCTGGCTCCATGCTCAGAAATTGCTCTTGGCAAGCACGGGGGACCATATGGGAAGCTGGGATTCGAACAGAAGACCTTTCTGCATGAAAGGCAAATGCCTTATCTATGCTATCACTCCGGCCCCTTCTTCAACTTTTTTAAGGTTTGTGTCCCTTGCTCTCACCAATTCATTCTGCCCCCCACCCATCACCCAATTGCTCCCCCAGAGCTGTTGCTGCCAGGTCTGACAGAGACAGTTCTGTTATTGGTAGATACTGCCCTGGCTGTGCCATGCCCTGGAGCACTGGAACACCTGGGTCAAAGACACAGGGAAGCATATCTGAGGGGCAAAGACAAGGACCATTTCATTGGGCCCACTGTGCACAGATCTAGAGGTACAAAAGGGTTGAAGAAGACATCTGCAGCCACGATGTGTCCAGGTACTGTGTCCGTTTCCCACAGCAGTGACAAAGGGTAAATCTCCCTCTGAAAACGGTGAATCCAGCTCCACTGCCACTGAAAGGGGAGTGGTGAGGACAAAGGAGGAGGCTGTGGGGATCCCAAAGAAATGGCCCCACCCTTTTTGAGCACCTGAGATTGAGGGGTCAGTAGTGACTAAAGAAATTGGACTGAGACCCAGAGGAATGGACATGAAACACAGAACACATCTCCAGAGAACCAGCTCACCTACCTTTGCCCCTCCTGTCTCCTGCCTCCTGCCTGTCTCCTGTCTCCCAAGCTCTACAGGACAGGACTTTTCCAAAAGAGAAGATGTCTTGGGAGAAAAAGACCCAGAGAATGGAGGGCTGGGGGCTTCCTGGCTTGGCTCTCTCTATCTATGCTTGCTTGGTGTTTCCATCTATAGAATGGGGGTGAGAAGAATTTGTCCTGGGCTCCTACTCTATCTATCCCCAACCAGGCCAGGAGAGAGAGAGGAGGAGGAGGGGGAGGAAGAGGAGGAGGAGGAGGAGAAGGAGAAGGAGAAGAAGGAGAAGAAGAAGAAGAAGAAGAAGAAG
>PVKC010046495.1:0-11223 GCA_004027635.1 Crocidura indochinensis
AAAGAAAGAAAGAAAGAAAGAAAGAAAGAAAGAAAGAAAGAAAGAAAGAAAGAAAGAAAGAAAGAAAGAAAGAAAGAAAGAAAGAAAGAAAGAAAGAAGGAAAGAAGAAAGAAAGGCCCAGAGCAATGGTGCAAGCGGAAGGGCATTTGCCTTGCACATGCTACCTAGGACAAACCACAGTTCAATCCCCGGTGTCCCAAATGGTCCCCCAAGCCAGGAGTAATTTCTGAGTGCAACCCCTGAGCATCACCAGGTGTGGCCCAAAAACCAAAAAAATAAATAAATAAATTTGGAGATGCTGCCAGGGATGAGATTCATTCACCCCAGCACAGCAAGCAAGTGGAGCCACTGCAGTCAGAGACAGGGTCTAATGGGCATGCACACTCACACCAATGCAGGGTTCACACAGACAGGCACTCGTGCATGTGCATGGAAGCATGTGCACTTGCCCAAATATACTTGCACATGCACCAATGTGCATGAATACAAGGCCAATAGGTGTGCACAAGCATGAAGAGAAAGGTACATGCATACATGAGTGTATAGATGTGTGCACATATACATGCATGACTATGTATTACATGTTCACATAAATCTGTGTGCTGGCATGGGCAGGTGTACAGGGCACTTGTGTCTGTACACATGTACAGATGTGTCAATACACAAACTCAAAGAAACCACATATGTGAGCAGCTCAGGTGAGAGATCACTAAAGCAGACTAGTTAGTTACAGGTGGGCCTTGGGTCTGCTCACTCCAAGTCTGAGTTAATGGTTTTGGTTTTGGTTTTATTTTTTCGAGGGATCACACCTGGTAGTGATCAGGGGTTACTCTGTGCTCAGAAATCACTCCTGGTGATGCTCAGATATACTGGAGATTGAACTTGGGGACAGCTGTGTGCAAGCCTCCCCCCATTGTACTGTGGCTCCAGTTTAAGACTGGGTTAAAAGAGATGAGGGAAGGGCAAAACAGCTGGACCCAGGTGAGTGGAGTATGTGGACAGACTGTGGACAGACACTCACTGTGGACCCAGCTTTAGGTTCTAACAGTTCCCCAGCAAAGCTGTGTGACCAGAAGGAACTTGTGCCAGGTTGGCACCTCTACAATCATGACCATTCAGGTTGTCTTTGCACCCCAGGATCAGGGTCATGAGGAAGCAGTAACCTGGGGACATCCTAGAGGTGACCAGCAGCAGTCCTTGGTTGCACCAGCAGATATGAGGGCTACTCTATGGACCTATAGCAGACACCCCACTGCCTGCAGCACCCAAACTCACTGACATGTGCGACTGTGAGCCCAGGAATAGTGTGTGACAGCTGCACAACCAGTATTACTGTAGTCTTGTCAGGATAATGATTTATTATTCATAGTCATCAGCATCTTCAGTAATTATTCATATGATCCTTAATTATTATCCTTAACAATAAGAGCAGTAAATAGCAGAAAAGTCCTTGAGGTGCACTAAGGCCCAGGGCCGGCTGCCTCCGGGCAGTTAGACCAGCTAATGCCCCCTGGGCAGTGAAGGGCCACAGACCCCCATCCACTGCCCGGCCCCACCCCACCCCTCCTGGGAGGCACCAGAGGAGATGGTACCCAGGCCAGGTGGTCAGCGCCGTGCCTTCCTGTTCCTCTCTGTTCCGAAGCCACGGCGTCCTGGGCAGAGCCTCCTGGGCAGGGCCCCAGCCGTGTGCTGAGCCCTGGATGAGCCACGCATCCACGCCAGGCGGTGCCACTAACTGCCGGGGTCTGAGCCGTGTCTGTGCAAGGGCTGGGAGGTGAGGGCCCCCAGCTGACCCGGCAGGGAGAGGCGTCGAGTGGGGCCATCTTGGGGTTGCTCTGGGGCCCCAGGGGGATGCTCTTCACACGCCATGAACTGGGAAACCTGCAGAGAGTGTAGAGCTGAGCGGATTGCACCCAGAGAGGGGGAGTAGCTGCAGAGAGTGCGGACACAGAGGGCCCTGCAGGGCAGCAGCAGGACACAGGCCCCAAAGGACAGAGACAGTATTCAGCAGGCAAGAGACTAATGGGGGCATTTTTGGAGACCAGGGGGTGTGGGGGGGCACTGAAAGACACAGTGAAGACCACCGCTGCTTCCTTCCTCTGGAATGTGCCCTCCAGCACCCACAGACAATAGGGGCCCCCCAGGACAGGCACAGGGACAGATGGGAGGGGTTTGCGGATGCTGCCTGCTGCTGAGATGCTGTGGGGGTGGCTGAGAAGGGAGACTGGCACATCGCTGACGTGGGCTCTGGTGTGTGCAAACAGGAGCCCTCAGAGGCATATGGGAGGGGGAGCAGATGCCAGAGAAGGGGGGCCGAGCCCAGGCCACCTCTGAGAATTAGAGGATCCTCTTATTAGAGGGTGAGGGGAGGGGACCCAAGCTCCTGCCCCTTCCCCCTGCAGTGAGGTCACCAGCAGTCTCCTTCACAGCAGAGGAGAGAGGGGTCGCCCAGATCTGCCACCCTGAGAGTCAGCCAGGGATTAATCAGAAAGACAATTCTAGAACACTGGGGAGGCTGGGGTGGGTATGGAACAGCTGCAGCAAGGACTGAGGGGCCAGTCTTGAACACAATGACAGTGTCCCCAAAGCAGGCTACAGACCACAACATGGGCACCAGGAGCAGATGATACCTCATCTGCTGGTGCCTGATCCTGGCTCCCTAAATAGGGTATGGGGTGTGGGGAGCCTGCCGTGTCCAGCATGACCAGAGCTGGGTACTTGGGTAGCTCTGGAGTGGGACAACCCGGGGCAAAAACAGCAGGAATAAGGGCTGAGTATAGTACAGTGGGTAGGGTCCTTGCTTTGCATGTAGCCAATCCAGATTCGATCTCCCATATCCCATACAGTGCCCTGACATCACCAGAAGTGATTCTTCAGTGCTTAGGGAGTTGCACACCTGAACACCACAGGGTGTGGCCCAAAACAAAAAACCAAAACAAGCAAAAGAAACATCAAGAATGAGGCTGCAGCAGCCATACCTGAGAAAGTGAGTCCAGAGTGAGAGTGGGGACGGGGCTGCCAGGCAGCAGAGGGGAGGTGGAGGCAGGGCCAGGGCCCGGGGTGGTCACAGCGCTGTAAGCGGGCGGGCCCAGCGCCATCTGTCTCTGCAGCAGTTGCAGGACTGTGGCCATGTCTGCACTCAACCGGCTCTCCAACCTATGCAAGAAAGAGAGAGGAAGCTCTGGGGATGTGGGGTAGACCTGGACCCTCCCCACCAGCCTTCTTCAATCCAAGGGCCTCAGTAGACAGGCTGATAGAAACCCCAGAAATGCGGCACATGGGTACACACACACTCATTGTCCGTCCCTCCCTGGCACAGGGGCAGTAGCCATACATACCTATTGAGCTGCCGTTGCAGGGCATCCAGTCTGGTCTCCACATCCCCCCATGACCTCCGGCCTGGACTGGCAAGGGGAATGCTGAGCAGGCTAGGGGTAGGTGCAGGGCATCGCGGCAGCTCCTGGTATTGGCGACCACGACTGTCCCCCCAGAAGCTGAATATGTTGGACACTCCTGAAAAGGCCCCTGGAGTAGAAAGGTAGAGTGAGACCGGGCAGGTGGTGACCCACACCCACCCCACCCCACCCCAGGGCCCTGACCTACCTGACAGTGGGTTACAGGTATCTCGGCTCTTCTCGCCCTCCTCAGCAAGGGGCTCCCCGCCTGAGGGCTGTCCAGAGGGCCGGGGGCTAGAGAAGGGTACCAGGTGCAGTGGGCTGGCACTACGGCCTGGGTCCTCATCCTCACTGGTTTCGGGGCTGGAGGGGCCACTGGAAAGGCTCACTCCCCATGGGCCCCCTGGCCGGCCCTGGCCACAGAGCCCTGGCCCTGCCCGTCCTGGGCCCAAGGCTGACATCTCCCCTGGATGTTCTGGGTCTGTGGGAAACAGAGACAAGCCTGAGAGAGGTGGGGAAGGGGAAACAGGAGGGAAAAGGGGAAAAGGAGGCTGGTTTAGGGGCCAGAACAGAGTTCCTGGACATCTTAGGAAAGTGGGGCCAAGCTGTAGTCTCTCTGGAACCTCTGAGCCCTCAGCCTCTTCCCTGACCAGCTCAGAACAAGGCCCATCAAGAACCCTGCAAGGACCCAAGAAGGTCAGGCAGGGCACTGGAGGACACTAAGAGGGCTTCCTGAATTTGAGTGTACCTGAAAGAACATCTGGACAGGGGCAGGGCCAAGAATAAATGTGGAGCCTTGCCCCGTGCCAGGGCTCACCTGGCCTCTTCTGCCTCCTCATCCTTTCTTCTGGAACTCTGCCCTCTTCCTCCACCCCAACTCCTCCTTCTCACCTGGTCATTTCAGCTCCTCTAGTTCTAGCACCTCCTTGCCTTATGCCCATCTCTCCCCTCTCCTAGCCCCACCTCCTAGCCTAGTCATGCCCTCTCTCTGCCCACTCCTCGCCATTGGCATGCACTCACCCTTGTCTGTGCGCCTTCGGAAAGACAGCTTGCGTTTGCGTTGCTGGTTGAAACCGCCCTGGAGATCCGTGCTGCCGGGAGAGCCAGGAATCATGTTGGTCTGCAACCAAGAGTAGCGTCAGGGTCCCTGCATCTCCTATTCCCCCCCACACGCCCACCACAGCTCTTGCCTGCCATGGTCAGATCCAACCAATTGAGGTCACAGAAAGGACCTATGCAGTAGGTACTCCCTTTCCTCTGCCCCTGTAGCCCTGTCCCCAATGGGGCATCCACACTGCAGGCAGGACAGAGCAGAATCCATCTGATACATGGACCACTTACGTCTCGCAGGTTGAAAGTAATTTCCAGACTAGACCAGAAGTGGTCAGAGAACTCGGGATACATGTCCAGCACCTCCAGTAGATCATCACGATGGATTTTGTGCAGGTCGCAGTAGGTGAGGGCCCGCACGTCGCCATTGGACTTGCCAGGTCGTGCATAGAGGTTTAGAGGTTCCCCAAAGATGTCATTCTTCCCTAGAGGTGCCAGAGGCAGGAAAACTCACAGGGGGCACTAGGCAGGACACCTCACTTCAGGACCTAGTGAGCATCTGTCTGTCTGCTCAACCCCTAGCCAGCCTCTAGCCCATAGACCAAGAAAGAGCCATGTCCCCAAGGCTTCAAGAAAGGCAGGACATAGGGCAGGTGGGCAGCTGCACCTAACATACACGTAAGAGTATCCCAACCCTGGGATGGGCCAGCAGATCAGCCTGCTGTTCAAGATCCCTCATAAATAGTGCTCCTTAGGCTATCCGTCTCACAGCATTAATGAGTGGAGACCAGCGTTTTGTTGACCCCAAGTCATCAGGGAGAGAACACCACAAAACTGCAGAAGGTTTTACTGTGTTTGGGGATTGTGAAAGAGGGGCAAATGTATGTGTATGTTTCTACTAAGAATAGAAATGAAAAGTTAACCCAGCCTACAGGAAGCATCACAGGGCCCAGGGTATCAGAGGCACAGGAGTATAGCTGCCCCCTGAACAGACCAGACAGGGAGCAGGGGTAGAGGAAGAGGACCAAGCCCTGGGCTCTGGAGATAGCCAGGACTGGGTACAGGGACCACAGGCAACTTCCGTAATGAAGCATCCTGTTTTGGTCCAGTTTTAAGGGAGCCAAGAGTTGCTTGCAGGGAGACACCAGAGAGAAACAATATGGAGGGCCCTACATGCAGCAGCTCTGCTAACCCCACGGAGAACCTAAGACTGAATTCAAGGTTCCTGGCCCACCACTCTAGACGGTGTCCCCAAGACAACAGAGGCACTTGGGGGGGGGGGCACATACCCAGAATGGCCACAACAACGTCACCCCGCAGGATCTCGATGGAGCCCCGGGAGATGAAGTAGAGGGCGGTGAGCAGGTCCCCAGCATGCACCAGCGTGTCCCCTGGAGGTGCATGTGTGGTCTTGAACTTCATGGCGAGGGCCCGCAGGCAGCCCTTGGTGGCTGCCCGGAAAGGCTTGCAGTGCTGCAGCAGTGAGCGATTCAGGTGCAGACAGATGTCAGCCTGTAGGCACTCGGGGAAGCCCTTCAGCACCTGCAAATGTGAAAGGAGTTCAGTGTATCCTCTCCTGGGGGCCCAGCCCACCCCCACTCCAGAGAGGTGGAAGCAGAAGGGAGAAGCCTATGAGGGCCACACCCTCCTTGTGGATGAAGCATTTTCTGAAGGTGATGAGCAGGCTGATACCAGGCTCACTGGCCCAGAAGTCCCTTGGGAAGGGCAAGTTCTGCCCCAGGGGCTCTCAGGGAGAATTCCAGGAGGGAGAAAAAGGGGAGTGGATTCACTGGAACCAAATTATTTCTCTGCAGGTTACATGCTGACCAGAGGGGAGTCCCCGAAATCCATGGCCCCGGGACTCACTGCGTTCATATCAATGCCATTGGTGTAGGACCAAGCATGCTGGAAATACTCCTCCAGGCGCTGGCGAAGCGGGTTGGGAATCTGGTGGAAGCGGATAAACTCCCGCACGCGCAACATCTGAGTGTGATAACGCGCAGTGCCCGAGTAGAGCCGCTGGATGATGGCTGACACGTTGCCAAAGATGCTGGCGTACATAAGGGCTGGGGGCAGAGCGAGGGGAGCATCAATGGCAGAGAACTGATCAGAACTTGACCATCCGCACATGCCATCGCATCCCCAAGTACAGAGGTACAAGATGCATGAGATGCGCCAACACAGGAGCATAAGCACCTCCAACCAAGGGGCCTACCTGGGCAGATGTCCAGGCCCCCTCTCCCACACCAGTTCTAGTTTCTCAGAGTCTCTAGTCTCAGGGACACCCTCTGGCCTCCCCTCCTCCCTCTCCAGCCCTCTCCAGCTCACTCACAGCCGATGAGCATGACGCAGATGGAGAAGATCTTCTCTGAGTTGGTGTTGGGGGACACATTGCCAAAGCCCACGCTGGTGAGGCTACTGAAGGTGAAGTAGAGTGCCGTGACGTACTTGTCCTTGATGGACGGGCCGCCCAGGCCACTGCTGTTGTAGGGCTTGCCGATCTGGTCACCCAAGTTGTGCAGCCAGCCGATGCGTGAGTCCATGTGTGGCTGCTCCATGTTGCCGATAGCGTACCAGATGCAGGCCAGCCAGTGAGCGATGAGCGCAAAGGTGCACATGAGCAGGAAGAGCACAGCTGCACCGTACTCTGAGTAGCGGTCCAGCTTCCGGGCCACACGCACCAACCGCAGCAGCCGCGCAGTCTTCAGCAACCCAATCAACTGAGGGGTGTGGGATGAGAAGACTCAACAGGAGTGACTTCCCCCAGCCTCCACTTTCTGACTTAAGTGCCTCCCAGGCACATCATCTCCATCACCCTGATGCCACCTTGCAGACACTGGGCTCCTGCCCCCCAACTTCCCTCCCCTCTCTGGGTGCAACCATGACACCGAAAGATGCAACACCTAGCTGATCCTGAGGTCTCAGCCCAGAGCTGCACGGTGGCTGCCAGGGCATGTTCTGCTAATAGAACAGCAATGGTATGTTCAAATGAGCAAGGAGAGAGGCAGCAGTTGGGAAGAGCTACTACTGAAGTAGGTAGCTGTGGCTTAGCAGGAACATCAACAGCCTTCCTCCCTTCCCACACCCCTGCCTCCTCTAGGAACATGCCTGGCCAATCCCCTAATCCTCTGGACATGCCCACATCTCCTCTGGACACGCCCCTGTCTCCTGGTGCCAGGCCCATATCTCCTCTGGCCATACCCTCTCTGATCCTCTCCCACCTCTGGCCACACCCCCACATCTAGCCACTTCTACAACCCCTCTGCAGACCCACCTCCTCTGAGCCTGAGCCAAAGATGAGCAAATCAAAGGGGATGGCGGCCACCATGTCGATGAGGAACCAGCCTTTGAAGTAGTGCACGGCAATGCGGCCCGGATGGCTCACCACCTCCTCGTTGGCATTGACATAAGTGGTGCGGAAGTTGATAAGGATGTCCACAATGAACATGATGTCCACGATGAGGTCCACCACAGCCAGGGGCTGGCAGGTGTAGCCGCAGTCGGCATTCAGCGTAACCTCTTCTGTCTCCTTCAGCAGGAAGGCAGCCGAGTAGGGTGTGAAGACGGCCGTGTAGATGACCAGAAGCAGGATGAGCCAGTCCCACACTGCCTTGAAGGGGCTGTAGTGCAGGATGGTCCAGCGGTGGATGCGTGGTGCTTGCAGCTTGTACTCAGGCAAGACATCAGCACCCAGGGATAGGACCTGGCCAGGAGGGAAGGGGTGAGGGACTTCTAGGTTGGGTGCCTCCAGAGAACAGGGCCATAGAGTGAGGGGCAGATGCAGATTTTCACAAGAAGGGCCAGCCTCAGCCACTGGCCATCTCCTCTCAGCACAGGGACCTACCAGCTACACCTAGGGCCAGGCACTGGGCAGTGAGATGCTCCCCACTGGCCCTGTCCCCCTTCCACACCTGTGAACTTCCCTGCACCCTGACCTCAAATACACACACCTCAAACCTCCCATGCACACACATGAGACAGCCTACATGTGGCATGCTACCTACATTCATATCACACATATGCCAGTCTACAAAATAGACCACATGCTGTGTTCAGACCATCCATACACATGTCATGTGCATATGGCATACCACATGCAACATACATGACACAAACCATGTCTCAGTCCAAAAGATGCTCCCCCTGGGCTCCAGCTTTTGTGGGGCCAGACACTGGCAGGGAGGTAGCTGGAGGCATAGCGCATGCACACACACACACATATCACCCTGCTGGGTGGTTGGGAACTGAGACACATGGGTCCTTTATGCTCCTGGTCCCAGGATCAGAGTTCCCAGCCCAGGGCAGCCCCTGGTCCTCACCTGTACCCCACAGTGGCACACAGAGGACCTATACCCCAGTACTACCATTCCTATACACTCAGGGCACCACATAGGCTCCCTTTACCTCAGCCCCCCACAACTCCCTCATAGCATCTAATTCAGCTCTAACCTGGTGCTGCCCAAGGTTTGCCCACCCATGTGAGAGCCAATGCTTGGCCCTGCTCCCAGAGTACTGAGCCTGGGTCACCCTAGTCTCAGTCCTGGGGTGAGCCCCAGAGCTCCCCCTTACACTCAAGCCAGGCTCCCTAGAACCCTATCTATGGAACAGTCCTCAGAGGAGTTCCTAGGAATTAAAGTAGGGGCTCCAGAGGCAGCTGGTGAGGCAGGAGGAGCAGCAGGAGCAGACGGGGCACTCAAGGCCCCAGATACACACTGCTGTCAGCCCAAACAATCAAGTGCCAACAGCCAAGCCTGGACAAAGGCATTTTATGGGCAAAAGTTTAAAGTGGAACTTGCCAGAACCCCACAGAGACAAGGGGCTCCCTAGGGAGCATGCCCAAAGGGGCCAGGTCCCACAGCGGCTGAGCAGCCCCAACACCACCCCCCCCCCGGCTGCCAGAGCAGAAGAGCACTCAGGAAGGACACAGGGATGCACCCCCACCCCAAAATTTATGTGGAACAGACCCAGGCCAAGCACCCAAAATTCATCTCAAAGGAGTCAGCCCCTAGCTGAGTGAGCTACTGCCTCAGAGAGATTGACCCCAGTCCTCCATAGTACCCCTCACCTGCCAGCTAGAACGAGGTGAAGGGCAATGCAATAGCCTCTCTGGCCACCCCTGCATTGCCCCAAACCAGGCACTAACCACAGCAGGGGTGGGTGGAAAGTGGGTGCTGGAGGTGCCACTAAACCCATCCATACCTGACCCCTGCCCTCCCCAGATGGCAGCAGCAAGGCAGCCCACATACTAGGGGGTCCAACCTGGGGCACGGAGTACATTTTGTTGCCTTCTGGTGAAGCTTCCCTGAGTCAGCCTTTGAGGATTGGGAGTCAGTGCCCCCCTCTCCTCTTCTCTTTTCACCTGGCCCTTTGGGTACCCCCTTCTTAACTGCCCCTTTTCCCTCCTTTGCCTTGAGACTTTGCAGAGAGAGATGGTTCAGGAGACACCATCCACAGAGCCTGTGGCCCAGAAAAGGGTGCACGGGACGGACGAGCGGTGCTCCCCAAATTATCTGGGACACCTCCAAGCAGCTGCCCAGCCCTGGTCACCTACCTCCTGGGCCACCAGGCTGGAGATGCGCACAGCCCGCCGCACCCGGCCCTTCTGGGCCCGGGCCTGCAGCGCCCGGGACCGGCTCGCCTTCCCCGTTAGGATGGCCATGGCCTTGGTGCCCCCAAGCATGCCCCTTGTGGAGCCTGGGGGCCTAGCCAGCGCCTCACCTGCGCCCCAGCAGCAGTCCCAGCCAGGACTGCGCCCCAGAAACCAGCGGCTGGGCGTCCAGAGCTGCCTCTGGCAGGCAGCCAGGGTCGCAGGGAGCCGAGGCCCGGGTTGGGGTCACCCTGGCAGTAAGCCTGGGCCGAGGCCCGCCGGCCACTGGCTGCCCATGGCCCACTGGTGCGGGGCCCCCCGCTGCCAGGGTGCTGAGCTCTGCCCGCTGCCCGCCCAGCAGCAGCGCCACTCGGAGCCTGGGCTCTTCCAGCCGGCCCCTCCTCCTGCTGGGTCCCCACCCCCAACGCCACCCGGGCTCCCCCCACTCCCGCCTGGCCTGGCCCGCCCCGGCCTAGCCTGCTCCTGCTCGGGGCGACGGCAGCAGCCTCCGCTCCCGCAGCCCGTGCCCTTCCCCCTCCAGGCAGCCCGGCCTGTCTCCGCAGATTAATGGTCTCCCCGACACCCCCGCCCCGCCAGGCCAGTCCCCAGCCTGCCAGAGTCAGACACCCAGAGATGGAGAACCCGCCTGCCCGCCCGCCCGCTGGCAGAGCCAGGAACACGCGCGCACTCGGATCCCGCAGCACCTGGCCCTGGGGCTCCCTCGGGCAGCCAGGCGCAGGGCCAGCCCCGAACCCCGCTGCTCCTGGTGGGAGGCGGTGGGGTGCCCCCACCCCAACCCCTACCCCTACCCGTGGCAGCCTGATAAGGGGACTGGGGAGAGAGGGAGCATTCTGCAGTCAAGGCCAAGGGGCTAGAGGCCTGGCAGAGCCCCAGAGAGACAGAGAAGGGCCAGCGGCAGGCGGGAGCATGTGGGAGACGTCAGGAGCCCCAAGGTGGCTGCTGTGCAGGGAACACGCTGTGCAGGGGACTGGCTCTACCTTCTCTGGGTTGATCACCCACTGCAGGACTTCCTGCTACTGAGCCGCCCCCCCCCCCACTCACCTCCATATGGGGTCAGATGGGAGGGGAGGAAAGGAGAGAAGAAAGGAAGGGGAGAGAAGCAGGGAAGGAAAGTCAAGGGGAGGGGCGGGGAGAAAGTAAAGGTATGGAAGGGAAGGAGGGAAAGGAAGG
>PVKC010046496.1:0-11256 GCA_004027635.1 Crocidura indochinensis
CCAAGTAATTGCCACCCACTCTACATCTGCCACCATTGTAAGCAACCCGTGTTTCATTATTTAATCCTCATGAGAGCCAGTGAGGTAGATACTGCTATTGTCTCCATTTGAAAAAGGTGGAGATTCTGCACAGAGAGGCCACAGAACCTGCCAAAATCAGTTTATCATTGATGGAAAGGGGAACACTTGGGTAGCCTGGTACCCAAATCTTCGGTCATAACCTCCTTCTCCTGGCATAGGACCACACCTAAGTGTTCCTCCAGGGAAGGTACAGATCACCTCACTGGAAATTTTACTGGCAGTTTTCCAATAGGAAAGGTGAGCCCAGGCCCAGGGTAGCTGGACAACAAGGCTGTTCCCCACAGCTTACTACCAGCCCAGCCTGACTGCAGAGTACGATGAGGACAGCCCGGGAGGGGATTTTGACTTTTTCTCCAACCTCGTCACCAAATGGGAAGCTGCAGCCAGGCTTCCTGGAAATGCTACGCGCCAAGTCGTGGTGCGCTCAGGTGAGAATCAGTGACTGGGACTAAAACCAGCATGAGTGAACTATCATCTCTAGCTAGGGGATGAGAAGATCAGGATAGCTGAGCTTATGAGAAGTAGGGGGTACCATAACTTCTGGCCAGATGGGAGACTGGGACATCCCTGAGAACCTCCCCTGAGTTGTGGTACAGAACTTAGATGGGGGAGAGATTGAGGGAGAAGAAAAGGATCCAGTAGGGCAATCTCTGGGTTGAGAGACCTCTACCATTCATCTCTCCCACCCTAGGGGTTGTCCTGGGCCGAGGTGGCGGTGCCATTAGTCACATGCTACTACCCTTCCGCCTGGGCCTGGGGGGACCCATTGGCTCTGGCCAACAGTTCTTCCCCTGGATTCACATCGGGGATTTGGCTGGAATCCTGACCCTTGCCCTGGAAGCAAACCACGTGCAGGGAGTCCTCAACGGAGTGGCCCCAGCGTCTACCACTACCAATGCTGAGTTTGCCCAGTCCTTGGGAGCCGTGCTGGGACGCCCAGCGTTCATCCCTCTCCCTAGCCCTGTGGTGCAAGCCGTGTTTGGGAAAGAGCGGGCCATCATGCTTCTGGAGGGCCAGAAAGTGGTCCCTCGGCGGACACTGGCTGCCGGCTATAAGTATTCCTTCCCTGAACTCAGAGCTGCCTTGCAGGAAATTGTAGCCTAAGAGGAGACTCTGCACTGGAGGGAGTAAAGAAGGTTCCTTCCTCTGCTGAAGCCACCTGGTTAGAGCCTGAATAAATCTCTGGTACTGTTGTACTAGTGACCTGAAAGCCTCAGCTTTTTAGAAACATCTCCGCCCCAAACCCCTTACTCCCAGTTTCTTCACTGAGACTGCCCCCCTGTCTCCAGGTCACTTTCAGATGAGTTAAAGCCTTAACATCTTCCACTCCTCGTAAAAGAATCTCCAGGTTTGGTTTCCCTCCATGTCTGCTCCTGCCCGCTTCTCTGTGTACTGTGGAGAATTCCCTTCCTTATAGTAGGAGCAATAAAAGTCAGTTACTTCTCTAACTCTGGCTCTTCTTTGGCCAAGATCCTCTGAGATTTATTTCGAGGAATGCTGCCCTCTATGACTCTTTACCCTACATGGGGTTCTGAAAGTTATACTGGGCAACAACATCTCCCTTTGCTTTATCACCCCAAAAGATGTAAATAAATGGGGGGGTCCTGAAAGTTCTGATGAAAGAAACTGGGGGACAAAGGCAAGGTGACAGCCCTGTGTCCTTGCTTGCCCAAAGTCATAGAAAGGGATAGGAGGAGGCCCCATGTGCCCCTTCCGTCCACCCCTGAATCTTGAGTCAGAAAAGCACCAGACTTTAGCACTGTTCCTCATCTCCTAACAGACAAAGCCAGATGCCTAAGAAGCCTCCTGCACTGAACTGGCCCTGATTACTGTCAGACAGGGTCCAGCACCCCAAGGCAGAACATACTCCACCTACTGTATCCCCACTGGCCTTGAGAACAAAAGGAGCAGGAAACTTACAAACCATCCTGAGGAATCACATGCCAAGTGTTCTTCCAAAACCCTTTCCCCAGTTATCTGCCCTGCTTTCAATCCCATAAAGACCAGTAGTTCCCCCTCCAGTGGTCCTCAAACTACAGCCCACAGGCCACATGTTGTATTTGTTCCCGTTTTGTTTCTTCACATCAAAATAAGATGTATGCAGTTCGCATAGGAATTTGTTCATAATTTTTGTTTTTACTATAGTCTGGCCCTCCAATGGTCTGAAAGACAGTGAACTAGGACTGTTTAAAAAGTTTGAGGACCCCTGCCTAGACCCTCGATGACAAACCTATGGCACACGTGCCAGCGATGGCACGCGAAGGCCTTGCTGCTGGCACACAGAAAGGTCCTCGAGTAAGATATGCCGAGGCGGGAGGCAAGTGTGCCCATGTCTGCTTTGCAGCTCACCTGGCAACAGGGCTGGACTGGCCATTGGGAGGACCGGGCATTGTGTGGCAATTTGGGCACTCGAGCTCAAAAAGGTTAGCCACACTGCCCTAGACCCCCAATGCGAGTTGTATTATGTATTTGGAGGGTAAGAGGGGTGTCTCAATCTGTCATCTCATTGGCCTGTCCTCAGCCCAGCTCAGTTGCCATCTGTGGAAAGGATCCTCTCCTGCTTGTCAGGCCAACTGCTGGAGTGGTCATGTCCTACTTCCAATGCTGCACAGGTTACCTGGGCTGAGACTGAAAAGGGTAATGTGTCCTGGGCACATGGCCGACTCTGTCAAAGCTCAAGCTCTTAGAGCAGATTAACTCCAGAATTACTGTTAGGAAGTTTTGTCCCAAAGACAAATCAGAATGCTTAGTGCTACTTAAGAGAAAGGATTTCTAATATTGCCCAATGGGTGGGGTATGTGTTAGAAACTAATGAACTAATAATAACCAAACACAGCTCTCTCTGCAGATGAGAGTTCATGACCTGTAGCAAATGGTATCCAGATCTAATACCTGTTAGTCTGGGAGTTGGCCAGCCAATGACTTATATGCCTGAGTTTTTATTTTCCAGATAACTGGTTCATTGTAGTACATCTCTCAACCCTCCCATCCCCATTCACACACGTGTGCACACACAGCAGAAGAGGGTCTCAATTTATGCATCATCGATGTCCCATAGAGGAAATGCTAGGGTTAGGTCACATTGATATCGTCACTGCAGAGCATGATTTCATGGGTTTGACAAAGACTCAGCACACAGAACAACAAGCGCATTTAAGCAGGGACTTTCAGACCCTTCATCTGTAAACATGTGAATGCGATAGGAAAGCTGCCATTGGTAGGAACCCTGAGAGTATTTTGGTAATGCAAATAGTCACTCTTAACTATTTCATATATGTGGATCTGGGAGGTGGCCCCAAAGGGCCGCAGCCATGACAGGGCACATTAGAATGAGGATTATACTGAGGATATATGCAGCCATGATAGGGCATGAGGATGCAGCATTAAAATCTTGGTACAGGCCCTGGGAACTGAAGCCCACTGATTTTCTGGAAGCAAGGTTTGGGTTTGCGACCCGGTGCAGCCACAGACAGATACACCCGAGACAGGTCTATTTACCTCTCTTCCAACAAGCTTCCCTCCATGCTCTCCATGTCTCCTCCCAACAGATGAACATACCCCTAACCTTAACACAGAAAAGCAGGCCACACAACTCAGTCAAGGTCCCTAACAGGCAGGTAGAGTGAAGACCAGAAGCCAAGTCTCCTTCCACCTTTACCACCATCAGTCACCTCAGGTCCCGGGACGACAACCATCCAGGGCGTAAGCCTTCCCAGCCTACTCCAAGAACCCTGGCTAAGGCCTTGATGCAGTCAAGCCACAGTCAGCAGGAAGAAAGGTTCAGTCCCTCTTGCCTGTGCAATTACCCACTGCCCACCTTGCCTCCATCCCACTCAGCATGAAAGAGCACCCAGTCTTAATCTCCAGGGTCTGGCCTTCCTGACAGCCCCAATGAACCATTCCCATAGAAAAGCCCATGCAGAGGCAAGGTGGGGAGTTAAGCTCAGTAGCGCCTCCTGTGAGTTAGGAGAGGCCCTGCCTGAAGAGGACATGAGGTCCCTTTAAGGAGCCCTGATCCCAGGACCGAGCCTTAGTGTCCCACATCTATGCATTCTCCTGTGCAGCATAGTGTGGGGAGAGTGAACAGACAGGGTAGGGCTTCAGAACCATTGTCTCAGAGTCAGGACTAGGCCAGGAGCATCTCAAACCATCAGTCAGAGCCAGTGTGGGTATGGTCCAGTGGTACAGGGCAGGGTCAGTACAGGGGGTGCTCAGAAATTAAGGCTGAGCAGTGCCTCAGAGAGCTGGTTGATGTCCCGACAATAGGGCTCCCGCTGCAGAACGAAGTCCACCTTGTGGTCCTGGCCCAAAAACACCTCCAACAGCAGCCTCCGGAGCCGCTCAGTCTCCCGGTTCTTCCGGATGCCACCATTGCCTTTTACCTCTTCTTTCTCCTGCCACTGAGGACCATGTTCTGTGTTGCTCCTGGAAGGATTCTGAGCCTTAGCAGACTTCTGCTTCCTGGGAAGAAGCAGGGAGAACAGAAAAAGTTGATGAGCAAAGGGAGAGGTCAGAAGGCATTGAGCTACCTGGGAGCAGCAATCCAGTAGTCCCCCAAACTGACCTCTGGGTGGCACTGTCAACCCACTTATCTTGTTTTTGTTTTGGGGCCACACACAGCAGCTCACGGGGATCCCTTCTGGTGGTGCTTGGGAAAGCATAAGGGTATAGAACCAGGGCATCATATATCAAACACAGCTCAAACACGTACAGGGTAAACACCCTGTTCCAGAACTGTCACTCTAGCTCTCAAGCCCACTTCTGAAAGCGAAAGGTCAAAATTACCTGGAATCAAGAAAAGTGTTGCTGCCCATAGTGACCTGGTTCTAGTCTAATAAATGAAATCACTCAGCGGTGCAACAGAGTGTTCCACCGATAGGTTTTAGGTAAAAGTAACCACTTCCCACATGATTCCATCAGACATAATGAGTAGAGGAAACAGGAGCTTCCCTAGCCACGAGCACGTCCTGAGACCAGTTATGTCCAAGGGGGCCGGAGAGATAGCATGGAGGTAGTACTTTGCCTTGCATGCAAAAGGATGATAATTCAAATCCCGACATCCCATATGGTCCCCCGAGCCTGCCAGGAGTGATTTCTGAGCGTAGCCAGGAGGAACCCCTGAGCACCACTGAGTATAATCCTACCCCCCCCAACCAAAAAAAAGTTATGCCCAAGGCAGTTGGAAGTAGGAGTTAAAGCTGACTGAGGCTTAAGTCACCATTTCCCTAAGTGTCCAGGTCCACAGGGCTTCTTGGGAGAGAGACAGGACTTCTGCCTTATAAGAGTGTGGCCCATTACCTGACTGGCTTCTTCAGGAAATCCTCCAGGGTGGGGCCATTTCGTCCTAACGGGTCATCAGGGACCATGAAGAGATTGCCCACGAAGGTGAAGGGCAGCAGGCTAGACGGGCACAGAGAATGTGTTGTCATGGACAGAGCCCCAGCCCTCTTCCCAGGCTGCCGAGAATGCTGCCACCAGAAACTTCCCACTACCATCCCTCAGAGCCACATCAACCCCTTCTCAGGGTCCTAGAGCTGGTGGCAGGCAGAGCCAGGTACAAAGAAGGATGCTCAAAGACATCCTCACCGCTCTCTGATGATCGCCATCCACTTGTCAGACTCCTCTGCCAGGTCCCGGAACTGGTCATTGGAGACAATGATGCCATTCGTCTCTTCAGCCAGCTTCACCATGAACCTGTTGCAAAAGTATGGCAGCCATACTGGGAGGCTCGAGACCCCAACCCCAGAGGATGTCTCTATCACTGGCATTTTCTCTGGGGATTGGGAGACCCACACCTCCAGACCCAGCCACTAGTTAAGTGATTGGATTCAGATGCCATGTGTTAGAGAACAAAGACAAAACCCCACATTTCTCACAGTATCCCCTCACACAACATTATCCCCTCCATTTAATACTGTGATCTGTTGGGAGCAGAGGACAATCTACCTCTGTCTTCTTTCATCCTGCTCCAGCAACCAGTCAGAAATCTACCATGTTCTTCCTTCCAAGTCTTCCACATGAATCCTTTCCTTTCCACTCCCACCATTGCCATATCAGTTATTTGGCTACTACAGTTGCTCTGCCTCCCAGTAAGTAGGTTCCCTGGCCCTAGCCATCAACCACTCTACTGCGAGAGTCTGCTCTTCCCCTACACACTTCCATTCTTGCTCTTCCTCTACTGAATAAAGCCACAGCCTTTAGCCTTTAGCCTGGAAGTTTTCTAGAATCCAGCTCCAACTATCCTAATGACCTTATCTCCCCCTGTTCCCTAATAAACTCTCAACTCCTGCCAAAACACCAAGGATCAGCTGACACGGTTGTCTAAACAAGCCTTGTACTGTCTGGTTTCCAGATTTCTCCAGCTGGACATGGCTGCCACACCCCTGATGGACAAAATGACTAGAAAAACTTCTGAAAAGATGTTTGGGGCCCATTTCAGTCATACTCATTCCACAGGACAAGCAAGTTTATAAGGCAGGGGTTGAGCCTTTTTTTTCAAATAGGTTTAAAAACTAAGAGATCCACCCTGGCCCATATCCCTCTCAGTCAACAAAAAACTAACACATGCTTCCCTTCTCACTACACCCCAGGCACAAGTGGCAGCTACCTTTCTCTGAGTTTCTGAAGAGTTTGATTTATAGGTTTTTTTGGCTTTTGAAGTCAAGAACCAGATCCTCCCCCAATTCCCAGCATTCCTGCTACCATTCAGCCACACAGCCCATAGTAAGTGGGTAGCTGGCATGTGCAAGCCAGCATGGTATCTGGTATCAAAGGTAAATGATTCTCAGGATTAGGTGTAAAGGATTCTGATTGTGAGTGTCTGTCTGGGAAACAAATTAAGGTAGTGTGTGTGATTGTGTAGCTGTGTGTTTGTGCCTGTGTGCTATTGAAGATAAAGGTAATTTCAAGCTGAATATATTTTACTATTGTCGCATACTATCATATACTATTCTGCAGTGTTCAGTAAGCCTGTACTTACTAAACTGTGAAAGTCCAGATACTGATGTGTCTTTCAGACCTACACAACCACATAGACATATGCACTGAAAATTCATTACAGGAGTCAGAGATAGAGTTCAAAGGAATAAGTGCAGGTTTTGCTATAGGAGACCAGATTTCCATTCTGCACAGAGCACAGAGCCAGGAGTGCCCCCCAGTCATCAATGGTTGTACTCAAAAGGTACAATAAATGAATAAATAAATGAATAAAAAAATAAAATTCCATACAATCAGGCCATAGTACTGCAGGTAGAGTGGTTGCCTTGCACACAGCTGACCCGGTTCGATCCCAACATCACATATGGTTCCCCAAGCCTGCCAGGAGAGATTTCTGAACACAGAGCCAGAAGTAACCCCCTGAGCACCACCGGGTGTGGCTCCAGAACAACAACAACAAATGCAGTACAATCAACTTGATCTTTAGTTCTGATTGGTGTCAGTGCTGGTGTGGAAAGAAGGTTCCATAATACCTGAAATCTAGGAAGAAAAAAAAAAAAAAGAATAGCATGGAGGTGGTGATGGAATAAGTGATCTTTTATAGAATCCTACTTACTTTCTAGAGAGTGAATGAAAGTTAAGTATTTGAAAAGATCAAATGTCTCATCACTATGGTTTGGAAATCAGTCTTACTTGGAACTGAAATTACAGTAAATATGGAATTTATAGTTGTAAAATGGGGGTGGTAATGACCTTAAAAACTTGTTGACTTCTCACTCCATATATGTATCCTGGGAAGGGAAAGGACCCTGTGCTTTTCACTGAAACCAACTGGCAACTCCAAGTTCTCATTTTCCCTCTGCTGCTTAGTAACCTTTGCGAGACACTCAGTCTCTTTATCTACCTGCAGGTTAAGAGACAAGACTCCACTACACCCAGTTGGATTCATGAAAATTAATCAGTGGCATCACCCGCTTGCCTAGCATCCCAGTGAGGCAGGCATATGCCTGATCTTCAATTCATCAGGAGAATTGAATGAAAAGAAGAGAAGCCTAGAACAGAGAAGTTGCTTAGAAACGGGACCAGAGCGGTGGTGCAAGCGGTAAGGCGTCTGCCTTGCCTGTGCTAGCCTAGGACAGTCTGCGGTTCCACACACCCCCACACCCACGTCCCATATGGTCCCCCAAACCAGCAGCGATTTCTGAACTCATAGCCAGGAGTAACCCCTGAGTGTTACCAGGTGTGGCCCCAAAACCAAAAAAAAGAAAAAGAAATGGATACAAAGACACAACCAATGAATCAATGCACCCTGGGGCTCAAAGACCATCTTAAATTGTAAATCCCCGGGGCATTTGTTTTTCCTAATACCACATTTTATTTAGTCTTATTGTGTATAAATTCTGACTCTACATAGACTTTTTTGTTTTGGGACTACTCCCAGTGCTATCCAGGGGTTGTCCTGTGCTCAGGGATCAATCAGGGAGTCAGGGAACCATAAGTGGTGCCAGGGTTTGAATCCAGGTCAGCCACATGTACAGCAAGTCATATACATACACTCAACTGTACTATATCTCTGGCCCCATCTGACCCTCTCTGGTCCTACTCACCGTACTATCTCTCTGGCCCCACCTGACTTATTCTGAACATTTACTCTGGTTTTCCCAGAATGTCAAGGTAATTTCTGTACATGTTTGGACACAGGTTGTAAGAAAGCATTTGTCAGCTCTTGATGTCATCAGCCCTCTCATTTTTTCATTAAACCAGCATTTTCTAGACAACGAGGCACTTTTCTAGACAAGCCTTCATTTCATTTGACAAATGATTAATGGCCAAACACTGTGGTCTCTGGTCTGTATCATCTATCCTGCAAGGCAGGTTCTACCTACCCAATCACACAGGCCTCTGAGTAAGGGAAGGGAGGAAAGGGACTGCTGGCTGTCCCCTCGTCTTTGGCAGGCAGAGAATGCACAGGAGAGAAGCAGTTACCTGTCATCATAGGAGGAGATCCTCTTGCCTTCCACGACTCGGGAGGGAGTGAGAGAGAGCAGGCTGAGGGAGTACAGCTTTTGCAGGAAATGCCCCTCTGAAGAAAGGGAGAAAGATGGGTGGGCATGATCCTCCAAGGGAAGCAGAGGATCCTGGAGTCAGGAGGATGCCCATCTTACCTCTGACTTTCGAATCCTTACTGAAGCGCCACTGAGGCACAAACACAGTTATGTCCCGATGGCCCCGGTCCCAGAAGTACTGCACAGCAATGGCAATGCCCCGACTGGAGAAATAGTGCTGAAGGCCATGGCTGTTGGGGGATGGAGGGAAGCAATAAGTATCAGCAACAAATGGGGGGGGCCACAGTGAGGGCCCCACAGCCTCCAGTCTCAGCAAAGTGAACTTCCTCGCCTCCCCTCTCCCAACTTATAGCCCCACACTCACACCATGGCCACATTGCTGCCATCGATGACAATATGGCGGAGGTTCGGCTGGCCAGGCACATTAGCGAGGCAAAGGGTGAAGGGGCTCTGCAAGGCCTCCTGGAAGCGCTGAGTGCCAGTCACCAAGTTGTTCCCTCGGGTGCCTTTCGAGGGAGATCCCCTAACTGGAAGCCCACTCTGCTGCTTATCTCCCCACTCCCCTTGGCCCTCTTGGTCTGCAGTATGCCACAGAGATTCGAGGACTGGTGAAGGGCTGGTTACTCTGGGAGGTGCAGTTTTTTCAGTGTGCAGCCGCTGGCGGACGGAGGGTCCCCGGGGCTGAGTTGCCCTCAGACAGGGCCCAGGGGCACCAGGGGGCTCAACCTGGACACAGATCCCACCCCCCTCCAGGGGCATACCTTCCTTCCCCATGGTCTTCCCTTTCAGGGATAACGCTGAATGAGACCTGAACCCCCCATCGGTCTCCTGGGCCTCTTCCCCACACTGCTTCTTCCAGCCCATGATTCCCTTGATGATCTCCTGATTCCCTTGCTCCTTCTCCACAGCCCATCCTTCTCGCTGCCCTGGAAGCCCAATGTCCAGGGAATCCCCACTTGCTTTCAGGGGAGGTCTGACTCCTGGGGAGTGAGCACCAAGCACTCCTGGGCTCCCCAGTTCCAAGAAGGGAGAAGCACGGGGTCCCTGCCCCTTGGATGCCTCCTGCGCCAGGCTCAGTAGTTCCTCCTGGACAGCCAGGGGCAGCTGAAGCAAGGCCTCTCTGTGGGCATCTGCCCGTGGCTGAATTAGTGCAGAGAAGTCCCTCAGCACCGCAGCATACTGAGGGGTGTCAGGGGATGGCCCAGGCCAAAGGTCCCAGCTCAGCCGCTCCACTAGCCCCTCCACTCGGCTCTGAACCATGACAAAAGCCTCCGTCAGGCCGCTGACCCTCAGTGAGCCTGGTGCGCCAGGCACCAGGTGGGCACCTGTGCTCCAGGCCAGACACTCAAGGAAGAAGCCCTGAGCTCCCAGGAAGATGCAGTGCAGTTCAGGTGGGTAGTGGAGTTCATTCTGCAGCTCTGGGCTGCAGAGGCCCTTGAGGAACTCCTAGAAAGAGACAAAAAGGAAGGGAAACCGCTGGATCCTAAGGGGCTTGGGAAAGCTTCCCTCCAACTTCTGCTCTCAGGGCAAAACCATAGACCTACACATACACCCAAATCCCACCCCCAGTGCCTGGAAAGGGAAGCAAGAAATTCACTTTCCTTTTGTACATATGACTTGATTCCATTTAAGATACTATTCTAAGAAATTGGTAACAAACCTGACTCTCAGGGATTGAGAGTCAATCCTTGAACTACTGGTTCATTTCTATGCACAGGTTCCACATTCTGGATTTCAACCAACGACCAGTGACAGAGTCTGGCTGAATCAAAGGTAAAGGCCAACTATACTCAGGGGTCCTCAGGTCAAATTCCCCTGACATCTCAAGGGGCCCTGTAGTTAAACTGAGCAGATTTCTCACCTGTGAGAATTGGTGCACCCACATCCCCACCCCACCCCCATGTTCAAGGGGCTGCTACGTATGCACAAATGGTCTGTTTCCGTCTTGATCACCCTCATTTACTGAATTCGGGCTCCGTATCTCACCCACTGTAAACCCAAGGTAGTGAATGCTGCTGTTCATGCACTACAGATAAGGAAACTGAAACCCAGGTCACAAGGACCACAGGGGCGTTACTGTTCTAGAATCCTAGGTTTAAGTCAGAGGAAGTGATGTAGTTTCCACATTCCACACTCAAATATTGTGCACTTCTCCCAAAGGGCAAGGCGGGGG